>CANXYC010286193.1:0-11685 GCA_948193065.1 Aleurites moluccanus | reverse complement strand
AGCCATCCATCCATCCATCTTTCATACTTTTATGCCATTGGTTAATCAAAGTCAACAATGATGGCTTAAAGGTACATTTGCCACACCAAATCCAAAACCAAAGCCAATAATCCTATACATTGTGCTTAAGATAGCAAATTTGAAACCCATTGATCTAACCATCCATTTCTTCATCATTTGATCCAATGGATAGATTTAATCAATCCTAAATTAATGTCATAAGGTTGCATACATAATATAACTCCATATCTCAAAGGAAAAGACTATAATGCCCTTAGTTCAACCGAAGCACCTCAAGCACCTCAATTGAGCAGCTTACCGGGCACTATTTTCGATTGGGTTTATTTCTCCATCAAAACTTCAAATAAACTAAATAACATCATTTTCATGTCCTTAAATTCTTTTCCACCTTTGAATATCATGTTAATTCCATAAAAACTAGAAGGGGTGTGAAATGACCATTTTACCCCCAGTTCATAAAATTTCAAGTTTTTTCCCGATTTCTTCCTAACAGCCTTTGATGTACTTTTACATATGTAAAACTGTCTAAAACATGCATATTCATACAATTTAAGCATAATCATGCATCATACATATCATATAAACAAACAAAGAATCCTCTTAGGTTTGCCCTTTGAAGCTTATGTTCTAAGCCTTTAGACTAAGGTGTTACATTCTGTCATTCCCGCCTCAACTCTGCAAGTTCCCTACGCAGATCCATCATTCCCCTCATCATCTCATATCTCCAGGGGACATCACTCCTCTCTGTATCTCCTGTAGTCCGTCGGTATCTAGACGGTCCCCCAGAAACAGAAACTTCCCTGACTAGGGACTCATTAGAGGCTACCTCAGCCTCTTTGGTATCTCTGTCTCAGCCGCTAGACATCTCTGTAAACTGTCAAAAAAATAGAACACATACTCAGTATATTACAAATACGCAGAATACTTATACATATTTGACGAATATAACAAATGACGATAAAGGAATTCCTATGCTCTATGTTATACTTAACTCTATCCATACTGTACTTATTTACTATTCATTTGTAACCTATGTTCTGTTATCTATAAACACAGAGCTCTGATATCGACAACCTAGTGCTTTGATATCGACAACCTAGTGCTCTGATACCACCTTTGTCACGTAGAACTGGCACCCATAGAACCCATCACTCTCATCAATGCAAACACAGTATCGCAGCGAAAACATATCTACCCTTCATCAATCAATAGCAATATATATAACTATTCACTCACATAAACACTATTTATTCTGTCACTCTGTCATTCATTTTGTAACTTTTTATAAATACCATAATCATATCATTAATAATCTCCACCTATACATTCATGTTCATATACTAACTATACCGTACAAAACCCATGGAGCAGCTATGATATGAACATATAAAATAATACAGTGTTCATAATATTATATTGACAAAAGAACTGCAGAATCCACAGAGAGTCAAAAGAGCTGGGATATCGGCCTTCTACTCTGTACCTGAGAGGGTAAACGGTGAGAGGGTGAGTATATATGATACTCAATGAATCTAATATGCATTGACAAATGACAGGAAATGGAATATCAATAAACAATAGGCAGATGAAATAATAATATCAGTCTGCTCAGAATCTCTGTAATATAGAATCAAGTACAAAATATGACTGTAAGTAAACAATCATATGAAGCAAGTACAGAATATGACTGTAAATAAACAATCATATCAATGGAATCAATATCACATGAATAAGATGGAAATGACAGATATAGAGCCATAAAACGCATAAAAATGTGTCAAGCACAAATCACTATATATATATGTATAAACATAAGACTGTACGGGTCTTATGACTAGGACATCCCTTCCTAGTATAGAGTATCAATCAATACAATGTGCATAAAGCTGATAGCATGAACTCACTACCCTGTCGAAATGGCAGCTCTGTCAAATCACCTCGGAGTCAATAGAAGCAATAAACACATCAATAGATACCATTTCAAAATAATGGCATCAACAAGTATCAATAACTCATTAGTAATTAATTTAATGAGCATAAAATCAATAAGACATCAATAATAATTATTTAAATGATGACCAAAGGTCTAACAACAATAATGGGAACAAATATAAATTGGTCATTTGTGGCCAAAAAGTTGACGCAATTGGCACGCCATTATCGCTGGCGACGGTGGCATTCAAATGGTTGGCCTATGAATTTTTCAGCATAGTTTGGTGCAACATTGACATTGCCTCAATTATCAACAAATATATACATGGAAAGCAATTTATAGGCAACAATTACAACTCAATAATCTTCATCAAGCATATCAATTTGGCATGGAAAACAAGTCCAAAACCAAGAGCAAAATCAAGCAAAATGTCACAATTAGGATTCGGCCAAAATGGTCATTTTACATATGGATTCCAATTGACGTTTTATCAATTTAGGCATGACAATTGATGTATAAAAGACTCACCTAGCACTCCAAATCACCTAGAAAAATTGCCTTGCCACCCAATTCCCCAATTCCTCACAATAGGCAAAATCGACAACTTTCTCCAACCTAATTTTCTACAACAATGTAAACATCAATTAATCACTAATAAACATCAAATTGACTTATTCTATACTCAATTTACACATCATAACTCATATACACAAAATCCAATTACACAACTTCACTTTAGGGTTTGCAAATTGGGCAAAATTGCTTAATGCATCAATTGATGCAATTAAACCATTTACCCAATCCTACCAACATCTAATTAAACTAATTAAACCATAAAATCAAACAAATGAACAATTTACCTAAATTTCTTCAAATGGCCGAAATTCAAGGACCTTGTTCTTTAAAATTTCTTGATTTTCTATGGTTTAATTTGATGAAGGATGGATAATATAGTGTTTATTTTAAGATTCCAACATTTTTCCTTCACAAATTGTGAGAAAAATTCAATTGGAATGGAAGAGAGAAACCTACGGTGAAAAAGAGAAGAAAATGGAAATTTTTTTTCTAAGGCATGCTTATATAGTAAGACAAAAATGGCAAATTCCACTTTTGGTCCTCCAACTTTTCTTAATTTGCTTTTGATACATTTTCGCTCGGTAATCTATTCTTACAATTCTGTTGAGAATTGGATTTCAAAGTGAATGTTCAAACATCTTATTTTTATTAATACTAATTAATAAAAATAGTTTCAGAGCCATTCTGAAACTCATAATATTAAAATTCCACTATACCCCCAAAGTTCCCTTTATTTATGGTTTTGTCATCGCTTACTTTATCATTGTTCTTAAATATTTTTCTCATCTTTCTTTTTACTGTATTTACACATGAATATACATTATCATTTACCCTCTTGCCAAAATCAGAAATTCATCCGATGACTGCATTGCTATTTTTGCGGTAGTGATATCGGTACCGACAATTTTCGAAAAAGTTTCCTGTTTTCTCTCTAACTGAGTTTTCAAAATTATCATTAGTCATTTCGATAATTTTAATCCACATACTGAGAAATTATTTCATAAAAACATGATATGCATATATAAGGTATTACAATTTAGTACTTCCCATTTATAACCAATATAAGTTAGAACCAATAAACCCTAAAATTCTAGACTAAGCTTCCGGTCATATTAGGAATCTTATAAATTTAATTACGATCTTTGTTTGATTATCTCAATTACTTAATTATACATTATAATTAAAATAGAGATAATCTAATCCAATCGAGTAGTACTCTACTGTATATGACTTTTATTAGAAATGTGATACGGTATTATCCAGAATATCGTGAGACAAACTTTCTCTACCAATCAGAAATTCCCATCATTGACTAGTTCCCATAAGTTAAAATTGTCCCCTAGCATTGGATGTGTTATCCCACTATAACAATACTCTTAGAGGGGGAGGGGGTGAATAAGAGTTTAAAATTTCAAATGCAAAATATAATCTATATGCAATATCAATGACAAGATTAATAAATAATGCAATTAAAGAGATAGAGATAGAGATAAAGAAAGCTCAACCAATATATAGTGGTTCAGAGTACAACAACCTCTCCTACGTCTACTTCTCTCAGTATCAACCTAATATTGAGGTTTCACTAGTCAAGGATTCACAATCCAAATCTTTTACAGTTAGTTTCATTGGGATTTCACTCTTTTACAATGTGATACCGCCCAAAATTCACTCAAACAAAAGTTATAGATTTATATGTCTCTCGACTTTTATAAAGAATATTTGAAAGATAAGAGATTAAATACAAATAACAATAGCTAGTACAAGCTAGTTTGAATACTAAAAGATGTAACTTATGCACAAATTATTCAAGAAAAACAATATAACAATAATAACATAAGAAAGCTTTAGATTTGATTTGAATAAACTTGGAAAGAGTTATTTTAACTTTAAATCTTTAAGTATTTATAACCTTCAATTCTTGTTAAATAAATATGACCGCTTTATTTGTATTAAATGCAAAACATGCTTTAAAAATATTTTCCAATGGCTATAAATTTTTGCAGATTCGTCTGATGTGACAACTCAATGATCTGTAACGAGCATTATCAATGCGTAATAGGCATTATGCCATGCTCGTATCAGGCTTAACAGCTTGTAACGGTCTTGTAAAGTTCTCTTTGTTTAAATTTACAAAATCGAATATATCATGAATAATGGGCATTATAAATTATAACTAATGTTACTTCATGTCTTGTAACGGGTTTGAAGAACTTGTAATGGTCTTGAATAATTTGTAATGGCTTGAACATTTATAACAAGATTGAAGAATTTTCTCTGTTTGATTTCTACAAATTGAGTTCTTTTGAGTAACAACCATTATGAATTCATAATGAGGGTTATATGCTTTATTCTAAACAAAACTAAGAAATGAACATGTTAAAAGTATTTTAATAATTATCAAAGTTTTGTAACCATCATCAAAATTATCAAGAGGTCGACATTCTCCCTTTTTTTGATAATGATAATACCTATCAATTTGAATCACAAAATATACTTAAGTCTTAAATCATATGTCTATGTTTGTATAGCTCCCCTTTAAATATTACTTTCATTCATATATAGCTCATAACTTATATATCACAAATAGCTTAACTTATATATATTGAATCATATATCTCCACATGTATTATTTAACATATGCACATCCATTCATACTAAATATCAAGCTCAAGCACACACACACATTCACATTATTTCCGCTTTTTGTAAACAATAAAAAAGAGAGGACAAGAAAATATCAATTTCAATAAGCACAATACTTCTAATGTTTAAATAATTTCAATACTGCCAACATATAAGATCCAAAATATCATAGATTAAGAATACAATTCATCATAACAAAGGATCTATAAAATCCAAAATTAGTATCCAAAATATTAATATAAAACTAACAAGACATATTAAAAACAAAAAAAATTAGGAAAGAGCTTAGAAGCTCAAAATGTGCCATAAAGAAAAATAAACAAAATACGAGAAGATAAACCACAAGCCTAAGGAAAAAACATGCTTAAGACATGATAAAATGAGAATGGAGAAAGGAGGAAGGAATTTGGCTTTGTGGTGGTGAAAGAGATTCTAGGATTCTTTGCTAAATATTCCCCAGGAGGTTAATTGATCATACAACTCATGAAATTTGTCATCAAATGTCTACTCCATTGAGTCTACTTTGATATCTTCTAAATATCATCTTGAATTTCAATCAGGAATGCTGAAATATTCACTACTCTAAGTGAGGCCTCGCCCGAGCACTGCATTCTGTCCAACTGAATGGAAACGGGAATGCTTGTTTTGGGATGATTTCTCATGCATTGAGATGACCTTAGCGGCTTTTGAAAATGATTTTGATGTTTTGAAGTCGCCACCTTAAGTTATTTTTATTGGGAAAATTTAAGAAAAAACCCATTTTGACTCCAATTTTATCCCAAAGGAAAAAAGTGCACTAGTCTTTGAAACCAAAGAGGATTCGGGGACTAGGTTTTCGGTTGAACTTGGCTTCTAATTTTAACCTTGATTTATAAAATTTTCATGAGCATTTTAAAGGATGAGATATAAAGATGCATGAGCAAGTAAATGAATGGACGAAAGCGATAAAATAAAGCAATAAAGCAATTAAGAGAGCGGTAAATTAAATTATTACAATTCAAAAATCCCAAAATAGGGGATATCAACTCTAGCCCTTATGGGTTCTAGGTTGATTACACATTCCCCAAAGAATATATTCAACAAAGCAAAAATAAAGCAATTAATTAAAGAAAAAATAGAAAAGAGATGGTTTTGATCTTCTTTTTTTTTGGATTTGAAGCTCTTACATAGCTTGCTTGTGTATCCCGTCGAATGGGAATCAAAACTCACGTAGTTCTATCTTCTTGCGAAGGAGGGTTGATTTTATGCCTAATTTATCATGTTTTAGTTCTTTATTTTGATGCTCTATCAAACTAAAGAAGTTGAGTTGTTTATTTTGATGCTCTATCAAAATAAGAAAAGTTAGGAGACAATTCCTTCTTCCTTGCTTTTTGGGGAGGCGGCGGATGGATTGCTCTTCCGGATCGAAGTTTCACCTTGGATTGATTGAAGCATGGGAAGATGGTCGAATTGTCTTTTATCTGACAATTCAAAAAAGCAAACCAACAGAGTGATTTAATATTGGAAATAATTTTGAGGCTCCACACGCCTCGGGTTTGGTCCTTCTCTAGCTCAAAGAGAACTAAAGAAAATGGGCTCCACACGCCCTAAAGAGTTATTATTTAAACTCAAAGAGAGTTAAAGAAATAAGAAAAATAGGTATATGAGGGAGAAGAGAAGAAATCTAAGAAGAAAAATTCAACTTCAAAAGATTTCGAGGCCCAGAACTAGGTTGAGGGGGTCAAGTATTTATAGGAGAGGCTTAGAGCAAGCTGGTGCCATCGAAGGGGGTGGCGGCATCTCTAAAGGGGGTCAGCGACACAGGAGCTCAAAAGAGACGACACCACAACATATGTCACTAGTTACCACCCCGCCCAAGGGAGGCGACGACACCACCAAAGGGGGTCAATGACACTGGCCTTTAAGGATGGCGGTAATGCTCCCCTTCATGGTGGCAACAAAGGTCCAGACCCATTCTGATGCTTTCTGAGTCCGTCCGTGTGTGGATTTTGTTTCGGTTCATGCTATTCAGCTTAGCACAAGTCCAAAGGGTGTAAAAAATGAGTGTTCACACTCTAGATTTCTTTTCAATACTTCGAAGGGCATCCAATTTTTGTTCTTCCTCGTCATCACCTGAGGATTCAATTAATGGCCCAAAGTCAATAATAAGTGTTAATTCTCTGAAAGTGTGAAGTCTGATAAAATATACTTTGGAAATATTAACTATGTATGGATCTTTCGAAAGAACAATGCATTTGAAGTACTCCACAATTACAATAACATATATACCCAAAATAATATTTTTTGAGTTACTCAAAGCCACTTTAACGCTTCAACAAATCGTTAAGCAATAACAAAGGGATAATTAAAAGTAATTCTACTAAGAATAAACAAATCTTTCTTACTGATGAACCCATAATTCTCAGTTTTAGCCAAAATAGAATAGGGTACAAACTAATGCATAATTCTTAGACTTACATTCTTAAGTTTAATCACCACACTAGTGGTAGGAATGAATTTCTCTTCTCCAATAAGTATTTTCCGTACGAGGTTTGGATTCTAATTAGGAGGAGCACAACATGGTCCCTTAATAGTCATATTAAATAGATTTCTAATGGTTTCAAGAGAAAGAGTTCTTGGAACTCCTTTAAGAATGAAAAACTTGGTACCATCTTGATAAACTTGGAGACTAGAGAAAAACTCATAGATGATGTTTAAAAAAGTGGCTCTGTAAAGAAACATAAAGTTCAAATTTATAAAGAAGCGGAAAGAGTAATGTCCAACTTTTTCAATTAATTTCAATTTCTCCAAAGAAGATGAATAAAGAGGGAAACTATATACTAACCTCTTTTGTTGGAGAACAACAAATCTTTCCCTTTGATGATTAAAAGCAAATTGAATACCAAAGTACTTGATGGATTTATGAGATGCAATATCAGTAGAACTTCCCTTGTGTTTTTCAGTAGCCATGGTAAGAGTTTGAGAGATTTTTAGGGTTTCTTAGGAAAACTGAGAAGTTATTTAGAGAGAATGGGTGGTTATGACCGAAAATAATGATTCTAAATAGAGAATTTTAGTAGATATGAAATAAATGTAGTAGATAGATGAAATAATTGCTTGTAATTCATATATTGGTAATAAATTAATATAAATTAGGGTAAAGTGACATGAATTTATAAAAATTCCTTCACTTAGGTCTCAATTTGCACAAAAACACATATATTACACAAAACACTCATTTATCGAATAAAATAATCACAAATCATCATATTATACCAATACAATAAATTTAACCAAGGATGTTGAAAATATTATACCTGAGAAGTATTAATCATATCTAATTCTTTTCTAGTGAAGTAGAATGCTTCCTTATCTAATGATTTGGTGAATATATCCCCCTATTATTGTTTAGTATCCATAAATTCAATATTGATATGTTCTTTGGATATATGATTTCTAAGAAAATGATGTCTAATGTCTATATTCTTTGAATTGAATTTTTTGAAAGATTAATGTCACTACTATTATCACATCTTATTGGAATACAATCAAAAGAATGTCCAAAATCTTCAAGTTGAGTTCTCATTCATAGAAGTTGAGTGAATTAATAAGTGGTTGCTACATACTCGACTTCTGTAGTTAATAGTGCAACTTAGTTTTGCTTTTCATAAAACCATGATACTAATATATTTCCTAAAATTTGACAAGTGTCACTTGTATTTTTTTCTATCACATAATCAACATCTTGTAATCATGCAAGTCAAATGAGGATCCTTTAGAATACTATAAACCTAAGTTTGATGTGTCCACAAGGTATCTCATGATCTATTTGACTTTGGCTAAATGTGATTCTTTTGGATTAGATTGAAAATATGCACACATGTATACACTAAACAATGTATCAGGTCTAGATGCAGTTAAATAAAATAAAGATCCTATCATGCCTTTATATAGTTTAGTACTAACACTTTTACCTTTTTCATCAACTTCTAACTTGTTTGATGTACTCATTAGAGTAGGTTGAGGCTTGGTGTTGTCCATTCCAAATCTTTTGAGCAATTCCTTTATATATTTGGATTGGTTGATCAAAGTTCCAATTTCAAGTTGCTTGATTTGGAATCCTAAGAAGAAGTTAAGCTCTCCCATCATACTTATCTCAAATTTACCTTGTATAAATTTAGAATTTCGTTTGCAAAGCAATTCATTAGTAGCACTAAATATGATATCATCAACATAGATTTGAAAAATTAAAATGTCTTTCTTCACATGCTTTATAAAGAGAGTTGTGTCAACTTTTCCTTCAGAAAAACTTTTACAAGAAGAAAATTACTCAACCTCTCATTGCAAGCTCTTTGAGCTTGTTTTAATATAAAGCTTTAGAAAGTTTAAACACACGATTTATATATTTTTCATTTCAAAACTAGGAGGTTGTTCAACATAAACCTCTTTTTGAATAAAGCTATTTAAAAATACGCTTTTAACATCCATTTGAAAAAGTTTAAAATTTTTATAGCTTGCATAAGTAAGTAACATTCTAATTGCATCTAATCTAGCTATGGGAGCACATGATTCATCGAAATCAATACTTTTCTCTTGAGAATATCCTGGAGAAACCAATCTATCTCTATCTCTTACTATAATTCTAGATTCATCAAGTTTGTTGCAAAATATCCATTTTCTTCCAATTATCAGATGATATCATCATCCACACTTTACTACTTTCAAATTAATTGAGATCTTCTTGCATAGCCATGATTTAATGATCATCTTCAAGAGCATTTTTAGTATTTTTTGGCTCTACTTGTAAGAGAATACAAAATATTCACAAGTGTTATGGACTTTTGATATAGTTTTCACACCTTAGTTTGGATCACCAATAATTTGAGCATTTTTGACATCATTTCTTACTCTTGGATAATGTGGTTTTTGATGTTGATGAATAGGTTGTATTGATTCCTCAATATCTCTTTCTTTTTTGCTAAATTCCATGATTTGATCTTTTTGTTCTTTCAATGTTAATTCACCTATCATATTTTCAATAGCTTTGTCATGTTCATCCCTATCAACAATCTTTATTAAAAATCCATCAAATATGACATGAACATACTCTTCAACTAAAAAAGTACTTTTGTTAAAAACCCAATAAGCTTTGAAATGCATAGAATAACTAAGAAACATAACTTCATCAAATTTTGCATTAAATTTGCCTAAATTATTTTTGCCATTACTCAATATAAAATATTTGCAATCAAAAGGATGAAAATATGCAATATTAGTGTCACATCCCCCTCTTGGAGACAATGATGATCCTAGGGCAAAGGAAACCTTAAGACTACCAAATACCCATAGAATCCATACTCATTTATATTCATAATTTAATTCTAGTATGATATCAGTTATAGGTAACTTATTACCCAATATTAACTTGCACCAAAAGCACTTGAAGTTTATTCTTTACTTTATTTTAGTATTTAATCCATTTCTTCAATAATTATCATACTTTCTTATAAATAAATATGCAGACATTCATAATTCAACAAATATTATATTCATATTATTAAACTCCACTTCATTTACACTACACACATATAAATGCTTTAATACCATCTAGTCTATTAATATTTATACATTAATCTATATATTACATTCACTTTTAAGACCTGTAGTCATAGAATATCTAAAGTACCCAAAATTTAGACTATAATATAAAAGATTTTTACACATATATGAAGGGTTCAAATTTGAAGAAGAAAGAGACCTTTGGAACCACTTCTATCTACCTTGCTCCTAAAATATATTAAACCATGAAAAAGTATAAACTCATTGAATAATAAATATACCGCCATACATATGAAGCTAGGCATTTCAAGATTAACTCACAAGAATAATATTTAGTTCACATTTCAATAACAAATAAGTTAATTGTAATATCTACCATTTTTGAAGTGTAATTATCAATTTTATTTTGTTTGGACAATTTTAAAATTTTAATGAGAAGTTTGGAAATTTCAGAAACTTTGTCTTGAACTATAGCAGGATTCAGTGTTGGCCATTACTTGCTCTTAAAGACATATTTGGGTAAAGTGTAAAATATGAAAGTTGTTAATTTATGTTTTAACTATAATTCTGCAAAATGGTTTGATAAGATTCTGAGTAGGTTATAAGTTGTGTCTATTTGAGCAAGGCTGGTTCGAATGAGAACTCCTGCAGGGATGCAGTATGTGTTTGTAATTTCTGGGAATCACTGAGGCAGAATTTGTTGAAGTTGTAAACATGAAAAATGTTTCTGGGTGTGTTGAGATAATGCCTGTAAAATTTCAAAATTTTTGGATGAGTATATCTCAGTGGAGAGTATTTTGTATCAGGGCTGTTCGGTTGTATTTTGATGTAGGAGTCTGGGTGACTTTTGGAGAGTCACCACTGCCTGAGTATTGATTAGTTTGATATGAAATTTGGATATATTGTGCTTTTGTCTGTTGATTTTAAGTGACAAGAAGAATTGGTAAGTTTGGATTTTTGTAGCTCATTCGCGA
>CANXYC010286103.1:0-18941 GCA_948193065.1 Aleurites moluccanus | reverse complement strand
ATGTATGTATATATATATATGTCTATGTATATATATATATATCTATATACATATATATATATATGTATATATATATATATATGTATATATATATATATATATATACATATACATATATATATATACATACATATATATATATATATATACATATACATATATATATATATATATGTATATGTATATATATATATATATATATGTATATATATGGTAATCATATGAAACATAGGGAACTTTCAATTTTAGAATATCATAATATTATCATTTAGTAATTCGGCAATATCAAATATATGAGAATTATATGGATGAACAATTTAAGAATACTTGGTCATGTTATTTCAAGAAACGATAAACAAATGAAATGTTCATACTTACCTCTTACACAAATTTCTCTTAAATTTTCTTTAACAAATTGCTCAACTCCAAACTCCTCAATTACTTTGATTTTCTCCTCTTTATTTCTTCAACAATATTCTTGAGATTTCTTGCTTAAATCTGATGATTTCTTCTTTAAACTAGGATAATCTAGAGGTCTAATGCATTAATTTGAGTATTAATGCATTAGAAAATAAAATGGAACTGATCTGAGAAAAGACTGAAGAATAACAAAGAAAGAAGGAAGAAAAAAATCGTGGAGAAACATTACTGGATGCTGGGGTTAAATAGACCACTGCCCCAAAAATCTTGCTCGCTAGCTCTCCAATTCGCCTCAGCAACGCTACCTCGTATAAGCCAGCTTGCCATTCCCAGCTTGCACTTCTCAGTTCGCACTTTTCTAGCTCGCCAAACTGATTCGACAATGCCACTTCGCTAATCCAGCTCGCATATGTCACCTCACATATGCTGCCTCGCCAAACTCTCTTCGCGAACTCTTACTCTCATATGCCGCCTCGCATATGCCACCTCGGCAATGCCTCTTCGCCTCTTCTCCAACTTGCTTCGCCTATCTCCCTCTTCGCCAAATCCTGCTCGAGAATTGCCACTTCACATATTCTCTCTTAGCATAATGCCACCTCGCCTTATCCTCTTCGCCAAACTTCATTTCGCATATGCCTCCTAGCACATGCCTCTTCTGCAATTGCCACTTCGGCAATCTCACCTTGCCACTTGCCACTTCGCTAGCTCGCATTGCCAGCTCGCAAAATGCCACCTCGCCATAACCAGATCCTAATAAGCTAAAACTCTTCCTCGGCAACTTATACTTAACCAGCTCGCAAAAGAGCTACAAACATCCAAACTTTCTGATTCTTTTTGCCACTTAAAATAGACATACAGGGGCTCAACATATCCAAAATTCAATTCACAAGAGCAACCACACAGACCATGGTGACTCTCTAATTATCACCCAGACTTATTGCCCCATAATTCATCCGAAAAGGTCTCAAAATTTCCATTCTCCACAGAGATATAATTATCCAAATACCTGAAATATTATAGCCAACAACACAACACATAAAGAAACATTTTTCATATTTAGACCTTTGGCTCAATCTGTCTCAATCATTCCCGAAAATTCCAAATACACATAAAATTTCTGCAGAAATACTCAATCAGGCAAGTCCTGCTCAAAGGGACATAACTCATTATACACACAAAATTTTGCTAAGCCATTTTACAGAGTTTCAGATGAGACATAAATTCATAACTTTCATTTTTTACATTTTGCCAAATTATTTCCTTAAGATCATGCAATCAGTCTCATAAGTTTCTGCAACCAGAAATTTACTACATTTCTCAAACATTCACATCTTAAATTAATTAATTCTTCAAACATACAATTAATAAAAATACAACAAAAATGGCAGATATTACATTCTTCCTCCCTTAAATAAATTCATCCTCGAATTTATAATAATCTACCTCAAGCCTGAAATAAATGAGGATATTTATCTTGTATGCTTTGCTCACTCTCCCATGTACATTCTTCCATGGCTTGGTTTCTCCACAAAACCTTAATCATTGGTGTCTCCTTGTTCCTTAGCTTCTTAACCATTCGATCTACAATTACAATTGGGATTTCTTCATATGATAAATCCGGTTGGAGATCCACTTTCGGCACTTGAAGCAGATGAGAAGGATCGGCAACATACTTCCGAAGCATCGATATATGAAATACAGAATGCACCTTATCCATGCTAGGAGGCAAAGCTAACTTATATGAAACCTCCCCAACCTTACCCAAAATCTTAAAAGGTCCAATATATCTTGGAGACAGCTTGCCTCTCTTGCCCAACCGCAGAACTCGTTTCATTGGAGAAATCTTTAAAAATACAAGATCTCCAATGGAATACTGAAGATCCTTCCTCTTTGGATCGACATAACTCTTTTGGAGACTAAAAGTTGTCTTCAATCTTTCTCGGATCAGTGGAACATTTTCTGAAGTATATCGTATCAACTCTGGTCCTTCGATATACTTCTCTCCAACTTCATCCCAACATCAAGGAGATCTGCATTTCCTTCCATACAAAGCTTCATAAGGAGATATTTGAATCATGGAGTGATAACTGTTGTTGTAGGCAAATTCTATCAATGGCAAGTGAGCATCCCAAGTCCCTCCAAAGTCTAGAATACACATCCTCAATATGTCTTCTGGAGTTTGGATGGTCCTCTTCGATTTCCCATCTATTTGCCAATGGAAAGCCCTGCTGAAATCAAGCTGAGTACCCAGACATTCTTGCAATTTCTGCCAAAACCTCGAGGTGAACTGAGTACCTCTATCTGATATGATTGAAACCGGAACTCCATGAAGTTTGACATCTCATCCACATAAATCTGAGCATACTGAGAAGCTCCATAGGTAGTCTTGACTGGCAAGAAATGGGCCAACTTGGTCAATCTATCCACAATGACCCATATCGAGTCATAGCCCTTGAAGTTCTTGGCAGTCCAACCACGAAATCTATGGTCACTCTCTCCCATTTCCATTATGGCAATGGCAACTCTTGGAGTAATCCTGATGGTTTCTGATGCTTAAACTTGACTTGCTGACAAGTTAGACATTTGGCTACATATTCTGCAACAATCTCTTTTTATTCCACTCCACCAATATGAATTCTTGATGTCATGGTACATCTTCATTGCACCCGGATGCACATTATACTTGGCACGATGTGCTTCCTTAAGAATCATATCTCTTAACCCATCAACTGCTGGAACACATAACCTACTACCATGCCTTAACAAGCCATCAACCACATTAAATCCTGGAGCTTTTTCTGACCCTACATCATTCTTTATTTTCACCAACTGAGGGTCTCTATCTTGAGCTTCTCTAATTTGGTCTATGAGAACCGGCTTGATTTGAAAATTTGCCAAAAGTACTTCTGAATCTGACAATTCCCAACTGACTCCCATATCATTCAATCTATGCACTTCCTTTACTAAAGGCCTTCTACTCACTTGAATATGGGATAAGCTCCCCAAAGATTTCCTGCTTAATGCAACGGCTACAATATTTGCTTTCCCGGGATGGTATAAGATTTCACAGTCATAATCCTTAAGCAATTCAACCCACCTTCTCTGCCTAAGGTTAAGATCTTTTTGTTGGAATATATACTTCAAACTCTTATGATCTGTGGAAATCTCACACTTTTCACCATACAAGTAGTGTCTCCAGATCTTTAATGCAAACACCACTGCAACCATCTCAAGATCATGTGTTGGATAATTCATCTCATGCTTCCTCAATTGCCTAGAAGTATAAGTTATCACCCTTCCATCCTGCATAAGCACACAACCAAACCCCACTCGCGATGTATCGTAATACACCGCATATCCTCCTTCACCCGACGGCAAAGCTAAAATAGATGTCGTGGTGAGACAAGTCTTCAACTTCTGGAAGCTCTCTTCATATGCATTCGACCAAAGAAATTTAATTTGCTTCTGAGTAAGCTTGCTCAAATGAGCTGCAATCTTGGAGAAGTCTTGAACAAATCTCTGGTAGTAGCCTGCCAAACCCAAGAAACTTCTCACTTCTAAAACATTCGTGGGTCTAGGCCAACTAAGAATTGCATCAACCTTTCTAGGATCGACTTTAATCTCTTCTTTGCTCACTATATGCCCCAGAAAGACCACACTCTCAAACCAGAATTCACACTTTGAAAACTTGGCAAATAGCTGATGCTTTCTCAAAATCTGCAACACAACTCTAAGGTGTTCTTCATGCTCTTCTTTACTCTTAGAATACACAAGAATGTCATCAATAAACACAATGACAAACTTGTCCAAGAACGGCCTGAACACCCTATTCATCAAGTCCATAAATACAGTTGGTGCATTAGTCAATCCAAATGGCAACACTAAGAACTCATAGTGTCCATATCTGGTCCGGAATGCTGTCTTCGATACATCTTCATTCTGAATTCTCAACTGATGGTACCCCGACTTAAAGTCTATCTTGGAGAAATGACTTGCACCCTGTAACTGATCAAATAAATCATCGAATCTTGGCAAAGGATACTTGTTCTTGATAGTTACCTTGTTGAGCTGCCTGTAATATATGCATAGCTTCATAGAACCATCCTTCTTCTTCATAAAGAGTACAGGTGCTCCCCACGGTGAACTACTAGGTCTAATAAATCCTTTGTCAAGTAAATCTTGCAACTGAGTCTTCAATTCTTTCAACTCAACTGGTGCCATACAGTAGGGAGGAATATAAATCGGACTCGTGCCAGGTAGCAACTCTATACCGAACTCTATCTCTCTATCCGGTGGCAAACCAAGTAATTCTTCAGGAAATACATTCGGAAACTCCTTGACTATAGGAATCTGTTCCATACTTTTCACTTCTTTACTAATATCCCAGACATATGCCAATATCCTTGTCAACCCTTTCTCAATAACCTTCTTGCCCCAATGGCAGATATAATATTGTATGGTGCTTCGCTCCGCTCCCCTTGAAACTCAAATTCCTCATCCGAAGGTGGCTTGAAGATTAGCTTCTTCCCATTACAATCTATGATGGTATAATACTTGGTCAACCAGTCCATGCCCAAAATCACATCAAACTCCAACACTGGCAATTCAATCAAATCCACATTCAAGCTCTTGCCATCTATGCTAACCACACATGATGGATAAGAGTTCTGAACTTTAACCTCTTTCTCTAAAGGAGTAGAAAAAATCAACACACTTTCTAGCAATTTACAAGGCACATGCAACTTCTTAGCAAAACATAATGATACAAATGAATGTGTAGCTCCCGAATCAAATAATATTCTAGCATTCAAAGCTTGAATCGGAAGAATACTTGTAACCACTGTATTGGATGCTTGGGCTTTGTGCTGAGCTAAAGCAAAAACTCTTCCTCTGCCTCTACCCATAGGAGCTGATCCTGAAGCCTGAGACTCATGCTGACCTGATCTTCTGCCAGCCTCAACAGTCCTGCCCAAAATACCTCTACCTCCTCCTGGCTGCTGACTGATGCTCCTCTTTCTGCTCATCTAAACTGTAGCTTGAGAAGCCTGAGGTCTAGCTTCAAAAGAAGGCTGTGGACAATCCTTAAGGAGATGACCATGTTGTCCACACCCATAACATGCACCTGACCCAAAGAAGCAAGGTCCTCTATGAAGCTTACCACATGTAGGACAAGAAGGGTTAATCCTAGGTGGTGTGAAACTGGCTGTACTATAGCTCACTTGAGGAACAAATTTAGAGGGATTTAGTCTTTGCTGGGATCTCCCTGATGGTCCTCTATATCCCCCCCGAGAAACTGATCGAGGCAAAATATTTATACTCTTTATCCCACTATCCTGCCTAGAAGAACTTCCAATTTTAGCCTTCTTCTATTCTTCCCTCTCTGATCTGGCTTCCATCTCCCTATTTTCGATTATCCTAGCCTTGTCCACTAACTTGGAATAAGAATCAAATTCAAGAGCAGCCAAAACTTTAAACAATGGAGCTATAAGCCCCCTACGGAACCTCTGAATCCGTGATGCTTCGTTAGGCACAATGGCTGGAGCAAACTTACTCAACTGACTGAATTTCTTAGCATACCCTGACATAGTCATACCCGAAGTCTGAATCAACCTCTCAAACGCAATGGATTTAGCGTCCCTCATACTCTCTGGAAGAAACTCATCAAGGACCAATTCTCTGAATCTCTCCCAAGATAACTCTCCATGATCCTAAAGCATACTTGGAATACTCCGCTTAAACCAATCTTTAGCTTCGGCTTTCATCAAGTATCCCACAAACTCAATTGCCCTTCTATCAGGAATCCTCAAAATTTGAATTTTCTCTTCTATCTCTTCCAGAAAATATGTAGGATCTACCTCACCTCTGTACTCTGAAGGCTTGAGTTTCAAAAATTTCTCAAACAAAACCTCCTCAACCTGAGATACCACAGCGGGCGGGGGTGGAGGAACTGAAATATCTGGAACTACCTGTACTGGAGGTGCCTGCTGCTGCCTCTGCTGAGTAATAATCTCAGCTAATACCTCATAGTTCCTCTGCAGTTGGTCTAACTGTTGTGCCATATGAGCCACATCCACTGGTGGCACAGGAGGGACCTCTTCTCCTCTATTTCTGCTTACAGAACCTACTTCAGAAGGTAAATCCTACCTAGGACGGCCTTACCCTCATCTTTTACCATGACGCGGAGGCATCTCGATACTGATAAGAAGAACAAACATTATCAGACTCACTACGCAAACTTAACGCAGATATATATATCAAAGGAAGACACAATTGGACGAGACATGATCCTATGCTCCGTAGTTATCTTAATCAATACTTATAATAGTGCTCATGCATCTCTATATATCTTCGATGCTAAGGATTGTAAACCTAGAGCTCTGATACCACCTTTGTCATACTCCAACTCCAGTGGCTTAAAGCCACCATAAACCCGTAGAACTCACATATCCTGAATCTCATACATAATTATATTAAATACAATATCATATATTATCATTTTCATAATTCATATAAGCATAATTCATTTCTTTATTATATCATTTCATATTTTCCTCTTGTTCCTTATTGATCAAAAGATGCATCCCACATCACTAAGGAATAAAAGTATCCAAAAGACAATAATTCATACATCATATATATATTAGCATCCTCAAATGACTAATTACGGAGCTCTAGAGTATACTCTCAATACATATTGTGTCTTAATACCATTTAAGGAATGTACATAATCAAATTTCAAAAATAATTACAATGAAGGCTTTTTGGATGAATGAGTCAAGAAGTTTGATCTTCTCTATTAGCTCCCTCACGAGCTACACTATCACCTGAAATCCACAGAAAGGGAGTGAGCATTCAACTCAATAAGATATGAATAACATAACTCAAGAATTTGAATATCAAATCATAATCATGTACTTATATTTATATATATATGGGTATGAAAAAATTTCAAGCTTTTACTTGAAGGAACATAAGTGCTTATAATAATTAGCACTATCAAATCATATTACAAATCGAATCATGATTCTTATTTAGAATATAAAATGCCCACAAAGAATGACATTATCAAATCTCATATGATAGGACTAATCTCATATCATAACATATGTATCAGTAGCCTTGCTACCTTAACGTGAACGCATGCTTGGCCAGGCATACGCCTACTGGTTATACTATTTTTATGGATCATAATCTTATTTCTTGGATGACAAAGAAGCAACATACTATTGCTCGTTCTTTTACTGAGAGTGAGTACCGGGAGCTTGCTAATGCTTTTTCTAAAACAGTTTGAATTGTGTCTTTATTATCGGAGTTTTATTTTTTTCCATCTTGTGATATTCTAGGAGCTGTTTATTTATCTTCTAATCCTGTTTTTCATGCTCGTACTAAGCATATTGAATTGAATTATTATTTTATTTGTGAGCTTATAGCTAGCAAGAAATTGCACGTTCAATTTATTAAATCTGATGATCAACTTGCTGATATTTTTACAATGTCCTTAGGTCATCGTTTGTTCATTCCAAATCGTGTCAAGTTACGCTTTCAAGATCTTCCAATATCAACTTGAGGGGGGTGTTAGAGATTCTTCCTATATTGTAGAATAGAAATTTCACTTGTTAGAGATATATTTTCTGTCTATATTGTAAAATATGAATTTTACTTGTATTAATGATTTTATTGTAATTAGAAATTCTTATTTGCTCTGTATTTATTTATTTTTAGCTTTATTAGATGTGTATAAATATAATTATACTCCTTTAATTAATTTAAGAAAAATACAAATTTCCCACAATAATCTTAATAGGTATGACACCGTGGCTCCATCCAGTCTCCTTGGCCCAACTCTCTAAGTTTACACTTCCTTTGCAAGTCAGTTTTATCAAATAAGCGAAACCTAAGCAGCCATGTGAGTGTATTTCTGTGTTATCTGATGATTATTGATTTTATGGTACGTGCTGAGTCAAATCGGTTGTCATGGTAGCTCTGTTATACCAAGTCAGACCAGATCTAGATAAGATGTTCTAAGGACCAGATATAGTCCTTGAGTTCTTGGGACATGGCGCCAATGACTGTGCAGAGCACGTGCCAGGCTTTTTGGACGCAGAGGTTCATTTCATTCCAAGCTTCTATTCAATTACAGCCATGGATGGACATACTGCTGAGCATCTTCAGCAAGCTATCTGTAGATATTCCACGGATGAGATCCTTACTGTGATGGAGTTCCACTAAATTATTGTGATTACTATTCCATCTAAACAGCATTGATCTACTTCAATGATTAGGAGTTAGGTCACTTTGTGCGGCCCAAACTAGAACAAAATTACTCAGTTCTCACAAGATTTGAAATAAATGGGGTTCATTTTTTTTTTTTAATTTTTAAATTTTAATTTTAATATTTTTATTATTTACAAAAATATTTTTTAAATTTTAATATTTTTTATTAATTAAAAATATAAATGACCTCGTAATTAATACAGTTATTTTAGTTAACGAATTAAACTCTCAATTCAATTAAAAATGAAATTAAAAAAAAAATTATCTTTTTTATGTGACCTAAATTAAATTTTTAACTTAAAATTCATGCGAATTTAGGTATTTCCTCTCATCTATGCAAGTCTAGAAATGTGGATCACTTATTTGCTCAATGTTAAAGATGGCCACAATCATTATCATTAAAATATTTTAAAGATGGGCAGAGGCAAGTCAATCAAGTAATGAAAGGTGCTAATTAACCTTACTTTATCTTCCCATGCCTCCTGAAGCCCGCGAGTGTGGATCCCGACTTTGGACTTTATAAAATACATGCACGTCTATCATGTGTAAAGCGGATTTGACTTATTGTTGAATGATTATGTGTAGATTAACGTGATATTATTTATGTGATTTTTTTTTATTTTTTTTTTTATGAATCAGTTAAATTTTTTACCAAACGCATTAGTAATTAAATTGAAATTTCATTTAAAAATCATAATATAATTTTTTAATTTATTTAATAATTTTAATAATGAAAAAATTATATGCGTGATCGTATTAAAACTCTCCCAATAATTCAGTGACTATGGTGCAAATTACCCTTATCATCTGTGACGCGGATGGCACTAAGATGGTCTCCATCAGAATCCATTTACAAGATCCTAAAAAAATTGTCCCATCCGGACCCTTAATTTGTGGTGGGTGTGCTTGAGCATAAGGATTGTTCCTGCTGCGCACTATTGGCGTTACCCGCCCCAGCTGCTGCTCCTCTTCTGCCCACCTTTGAAAATTTCGCTTTGTTTGCATGTTGTTTTAATTTTGTTGTTCTTTTCTTTGTTGTTGATATTGGTGTTCTAACAATTTTATAGTTTGTTTGGATGTGACCGTGTTGGATTTTCTGATGACTCAATCTGGTTTTATCGAAGGTTATTTTTATTTCTTATCAACTTGCATTAGAAATTAGTGATAATTGAAATTGCTAAGCTAAGCTGTATCAAGTATGATTATTTTCCGGACATAACCTAATTGCCTAATCCTTTTCAGTTCTGTACACCTGCACAAGCTGTGGGGGAAGTCAATTTGAAGAACAAATTTTGCAGCAGCCAGTGAAAGCCTTCGCCGAGGTATTATGTTTGCCAATTCTCTATTTATGAGTGGTCTTCTTGCAGGTTTAATTATCCATTGGTACAAAGCTTAATTAATTATATCAAGCGGCAGTTCTTCACTGGTAAATTTAAAATTTTCCTTGAAAGATTTTTGAAGGTTATTTAGGTTATAGGTTTTAATGTTTAATGTGTTCAATTTTTGGATGATAACAATTAAATTGAGGAATGACAATAGGTAGAGGAAATACTCTTTTTATGAAACGCAATCCAATCTAATTCACTGTTCTTATCTGCAGTTTTCCTTTTGTCTTTTAAGAACTGAGACAATTTGAAGGATATATTTTGTCTGTGAAATTTACAGATTTAAATAGTTGAAAACATTTGTAGGATAATGGAAGCTATATATCCATTGTGGATAAGTTGACATTAAAATTAACTCGTAATATCACTTGCCTTATTTTGTCAATATATTATTATTATTATTATTATTATAGAGAAATAACAGATATTACAAGATTAAATTAAAATTGATCAAATTCTATTTAATATTGAGATTGAAATATGTTTTATTAAAAAATATTATAAGAAATCATGCAATTTTTTTTGACATCTTTTTAAAAATTGTTAAAAAATATTTTCATTCACGGTAAAAAAAATATCAATATTGTCATCTAAAATGTTGTCGCTAAAAATAATCATAATTTGTGATAATAAAAATTATGACAAATAATGCATCATTTGTTATAGCAAATATATTATTATAAAAAAAATATTTATAATAACAAATATTATTATGATTATAAATATATAAATTATTACCTATATTGTAATTTTATCATAAATGTAAAATAAAATTGCTCTTACATAAGAATAATAAATCTTGAAATACGGTATAAAAAAGAAACAAATATTTTTGTTGATACAATTGCACACCAATTCACATTATCACTAAAAATCATATTTGATTTGGGATTTGTTACCCAATGCAATAATACTAATTGATTGGATGAAAAACAACTGTGGAATGGTTAGCTATGTGCAAGCTAAATTGTCCTCCCTTTTCACTCACATCAATCTTCCTTTCCCCATTTGGAGGCTTCATCTCAAAATTTGATACCAATTTTGCTATCACAAGTCCTAAAATTGGCAATGCTAATATAATTCCTGGACAGCTTCTCCTACCCATTCCAAAGGGTAAATATCGAAAATCTACTTTTCCTCCAACTACAGTTTCCGTTTCACATTCTTCTTCTAAAAATCTCTCCGGTCGGAACTCCTCCGGATTCTTCCACCATTTAGGGTTATTTGCCAGCCACCATGCATTTACCACCACCTTGGATTCTTTAGGAATTGTAAAACCACCCAAGTTTGCTTCTTCAAGATTCATATGAGGTACTAGCAAGGGAATTGGGGTATGCAATCTTAATGTCTCTTTTACTGTGGCTTGTAAATAAGGTAAATCATTTAGGGTTGATTCTGTGATTTCATTTCCTTCTAGTTTTGTTGATATTTCATCTCTGATCTTTGATTGGACAGTTGGATTGTTTACCAACTCTGCTATTGCCCACTCCATTGACCATAATGTTGTCTCTATTGCTGCAACATTAATATTCTCCACAATATATAACACATTTTCTTCACTGATTTCTCCTTTCATTTGAGCATATATTATGTGATCAATTGCACAACTTATTTTGTGTTTCTCTCCATTTGCACCCATTATTTTCCTATTCAAATCAAATTACAAATTTATAAGTATCAATCATTAGATTAATAGTTCAGTAATTGAATGATTTGTTTTTTAAATGGCATATGATAAAAGACAAATGGATATTTAAAATCAAAATCATGAAATTTGGTACATACCTTCTTCTTTCAACAAAATAATTGTTGAAGAAAGCAAGCCTTCTTTGCTGCAAATCCTTGCACTGGTTCAAATACCCTCTTAAAAATGGTCTAAGCAAAGGAATAAAATCACCGTAATTATACTCAAAACTTTGAGCTAATCTACTTCTCTCAGAATTAAACCTTGTAGCTTCAATGAACAATGGGTCATCTTGTGAATTAAATCTTGCATCAAACATCATTCCATACATAATATTATATAACATCAATTGCAAACGTTTCCTAATGACAATCCCTTTGCTTCTCACCTTCTCATCATTTTTTAAGTCACATACCACTAAGTCCATTTCTTTCTCCCACATATTACTATAATTTTGCACAACTTTATTAGTGAAAAATGGTAATGTCATAATTCTACGCATTTTTCTCCAATGATCACCATAAATTGTAAACACCATATCTTGACCATTGCCTGTGAAAATATCAAACACAACGTTACGTGGGCGAGACCCAAATTCTACACCTTGTGTGTGTAGGACTTGGGTTGCTAGGTCAGGGTCAGAAACCACAGCTAAATTCCTAGAACCAAGTTTTAACAGGAATATAGGACCATAAGATTGTGACATGGAGGCTAATAGGCGATGGTTAAGGTCATTACCCACTTGAAGCCAATTGCCAAATATTGGGATTGAAATAGGGCCTGGCGGGAGGTTTTTGGGAGGATTACCAATTGAGGTAAATAAGTATGCAAATAGAGGGACTAAAGTGAGAATAATGATTGAAATATGTGGCAAGGAGACATTTGTAAGGAGGTTAGAGTATAAAAACTTAGTGAAAATTGCAATAATGAGAGAGCAAATGATTGATTTTGGAACAAGATGGGCCATGTTGAGAAAGAAAAGAGTGTTTGTGGTTTTATGAGATGGAAAAGAATGGAAATGAATTTATATTGAGAGTTGAGTTGGGGTAGGAGGGTAGGTGCCCATGGTTTGAGTAAAATCCATGGGCTCTTTCAAATTCTAGGTAGGAGGATGTATAGGTGGGTTTGCAATTTTGTTTTTTCGAAGTAAATGAATATACATATAGTTGGTAGGAAAGAAACTTCAACCATGAAGTCAAATTTGGTTGGTATCTCCCAATTTTTTTTTCATCCTATTTCCTTATCACTTTTATAATCTTTCACTTAAAAGAAAGTGACACCTTTTTCTATTAGTAAAATATTGATAATTATATTTACTTCCTTATAATTTTATTTTTAATGTTAAAATTATAAAAAATATATATTTTTTTCAATGTAAATAGTCTATTTTTAATTATTTTGAAATGAGATTTCAATTAAAATTTATAAACCAATACATATAATATTGTTATTTAACTCGTATATATAATAAAAATAATAATTTACATATATTAAAATATTTATAAGAAATATAAGTTTAATAAAAAAAAAAATGATTAAAACATGCATGAAGTAACTAATTGATCCATAATATTACTTTCTGAAAAATAATAAAAAAAAAGACGTCCGCATATGCTAAAATATAATTAAAACAATCCATCATAAAAATTAAAATAAAAATTGAAAAATTTTGAGATAATAAAAAAATATTTATTTATCTGTCCTCCGCTCCATGTTATAAAAAATAATAATAATTGATTTGTCTTTTAAATGCTAATTAACTAATTAATTATTTGATTTAAAGATCAATTAATCTTTGATTTAATTAGTAATACAGTTTACGACTGAAAGTATTTAAATTTAATTTCTAGTTGGAGTCAAATTTATATATTAAAAAATTTTACTTAATTTATAAAATAATGAGTTTTTTATTTAGTGATATTATAATTGTTTTTAGAGTTGAAAAAAATCTTTAATTTGAATATTAGTTGGAGACAAATTAAAAAAAAAAAAATATTTTATTTATAAATACAAAAGTGTCATGAAAATTAATAAAATATAATAATCAAGTATAACTTTAATATGAAGTATAATATTAATATGAAATTGATAAATGAAAATTAGAGTAAATAACTATATAGTAAAATCTCTATAAATTAATATTATTGGAACTCATAAATTTTATTAATTAAAAAAGATATTAATTCATCGATAAATTAATAAATTATTTAAAAAAAGTATTTACAATTTAACAAAAATATATTTAGTTAATTAAAAATTTATTTTATTTTATTAATATCATAAATATATATTAAATAAATTCAACAAACAAATATATGATTAATTGAATACAAATTAATTGAAATAGAATAAAAAAAATGTAATCACTTAAATATAAATTAAATAAAAAAATATATGATGTATTAAATATGAATAAAATAAAGTAAATATATATATATATTAATATAATTACTTAGATCTAAAATAGTATTTAGAGTCATATTTTAATAAAATATATATCATAATATATTATATGTATAATATTGACAAATTATTAATTTATAACATAAATGTGACTATATAATTATGTAAAGATTTTTTAAAAAATATTATTTTATTAATTTAACCTATTAGTCTAAGTCGAGATCGTAAAAAAATATTATATAATATATGTCACACCCAACTCTAATGGTGCGACGGTCCTAAGATAAGGATAGGTTTAAAGTCACCATAAACCCGTAGAATATATATATCTTGAATCTCATTCATAACATATATCCACATCATACATAGTTATCATCATGAATATTCAATTCTATAAATCATATAATTATCATTCATGCATTTCCTTACATCATCATATAATTTCTCTTGTTCCTTACTGATCAAAAGATGTATCTCACATCAATAAGAAATAAGGGTAACTCACAATGTATCAATTTAGACATCAAAATAAAATCATCCTCAACATCTAACTACGGAGCTCTAAAGTATACTCCTCATACATGTAAATATCATAATACAAAATAATACATATATATATCAAAAGAATTACATAGAGTCTTATTGGAGGAATAAATCAAGAAGTTCTGTCTTCTATATTAGCTCCTTCTCAAGCAACACTATCATCTGAAATCCATGGGAGATGAGTGAGCCTTCAACTTCGTAAAATATAAACTATACTAATGCTTACAAGTATCACGAAGATATAGATGATAAGTATGATCTTTAACATATGTACAATATATTTTTGAAATATCATAAGGAAAGAGATTATCAGAATCACGACACAAGAAATCATAACATGAAAAATCATGGTTTCTTTAACATGTGAGTGCTCACCAAGAATGACACTATAAATCATATCATGAAATATAATTCAGAATAGATCATAGCATAGCGTATCGATGCACCTTGTCACCTCAACGTCTCCATGTGCTTACGTAGGGCACATGCCTAGTGTTTCTGGTCCCCAATTAGGAGGGACACTGACAAAAACTCTGTTAGTTGGGTTCCCGATGTACACATTGGACTAATGAACTAACTCTTATTGGGAAGAACATTCTATTTACATATGGGTCATGGGTTATATTGCTTGGACATATTATCAAAAAACATAGTGGTCACAAGACCATCATCACATATTTACATATAGTTATTCCATTACACAAATAGGTATATAATGATCTTGGTCCAAGAAAAACAATAACCAAGTCATTCATGCAATTGGCTTATTTAGGAGGGTTTCAACAATTTATAGTTTACAATTACGAATTTATAAGTTTAGGTTCATCAACAATGAATTTAAGAAAATTACATGAAATAAGAAATGAGTAATAAGCATAATTAATGGATAGCAACATATATTAACATAGTTCATACTTACCTCAAAGCAATTTATCTTTATATATCTCTCAATTACTTGTACATTCAATAATCTTTTCTATATTCCTTGAATTCTCCTCTCTTATGTCAAATCCCCAAATACTCATAATTAGGGTTTATGCCCAAAAATGTTCATACATGGTAAATTATTATGCTTCTAATCATCTTTTAGAATCCTAATATGTTTTCTAGCATCAATTTATTCACTTATTAAAGAAATATGAAAGTTTGGGATGAATAGCTACTATTCACCCAAAACCCTAAATCCATATATATATTTTGCTATTATCCATAATAAATACCAATTGATACTCTTAAACATCTATTTATAACTCATAACCATATATTCTAACTATGTATTAACTTATTTTAAACTTAGATTGGAGTTTGGAATAAATACCTTAAAACCCTAAAATGAAGATTCTTGAGAAATCTAAAATCTTGATGTTCTTGAAGGTTTGATTATTGATTCTTGTGTTAATGGAGATGAAATAAGTGTTTGAAAAGAGAATTTAATGAATTTATGGGTGGGTGAGATGCATTTATGAACAAAGAGAGGAAGAAGAACAAAATAAATGAAGTTTGAAAATGAAGAAGAAGAGTCAGATATTTTTAGGCTCGACAATTTCACGCCTGCAAATATGTTTCACGGTCGTGAAAGTCACTGTTTACGTTGGGTTCGAAACACTTCTTCACTACTGTGAAGGGACGTTTCACGCTCGTGAAGACAAAGCTGAAGAATTTGCCAATTTACACAGAAAATATTTTCACGGTGGTGAAAGATCTTTCATGCTTGTGAAAAGGTTTTCACTCCCGTGAAAATTTTCTTCAAGGTGGTGAAATACTTTCAAGGGGGTGAAACATTTTCAAGGGGGTGAATAATTCTCATATTTTCTCTATTCTAACTTGTCCAAACTTAACCAACTTATATATGCACATGTTTAACACCTCAAAATCAATCACAACTCATCATGTCTCAACATATAATCATTATAGGAGTAATCTATACTCAACTTAACATTCAAAATAATCTACCATGTACTTAGAACATGCATATGCTAATATTACATTAGACAAACAACAAACACATATTTACTCTAACACTCTAAGTACTGGTTATTACAATATAAATTATTAATTTATCGAGTGTTAATTTACATAAAGAATAATATTATATGAAATTAGTATAACTTTAATATGAAGTATAATATTAATATGAAATTATAATGGAAATTAGAGAAAATAACTAAATAACAAATAGATATCTTAAACAATAGAAGACAAAAACAGGTTTCGCCGGTATTCTACTTAATTGCTTTAATAAGCATTGCTGTCTGCGTCATCAAGCCGTTGTGTTGATGGTCATGGGACTACTGTCACATGTGCCTCGACATCATAGTCTCTCCTTTCGTAAAAATTATTATTAAATATTATGTTATTATATTGAATTATTATATATTTTATGAATTTTATTTATTAGTTATTATTTTAGAAGCAAAATAAAAAATTAATGTAAATGTATTATTATTTATAAAAAAGATTATTAGATAAATTCATATGCATACTCTTTAAATATAGCAAAAGGAAAAAATTATTGAAATGATAATGAATAAAAGTGTTAGCAATATGCAATTACTTGAAATATTACATCGTAAGTATGTAATTTGAAATACCTAGTATGCTACCTGGTAGCATATATATAGGTTTACACTAGGGTTAAATCAGTTAATGAGCTCTTGCCTATTAGGCGCACTACAAAGGTCCATTATCTATTAGGGCTTCTATTAGAACATATGTTATGGTTATTTAATATACCCAACAATCTCCTCCTATGTTTTACATATAGCACTTTTCAATAAATAGATAATATAATGTTCAAAACAAAATATTGAATCATTATAACACAAAAAGATTCATTACTCAAAATATGAATTCTTTAAGCACATTATCAATTTTAGAAATAAACTAAATTGATGCAAATAAATTAAATATATTTAAATAATAAGTATACCAACATATAGTTTTAGAATTTAACTAAACTCAATCAACATGAGTGTTCTCATTTGCAAGTGAACTATTTATTCAACTGAAAGAAAATATAATAGTTCCCCACAGTCTAGTTAAAATGGGCATTTTCACTTGTAAGTGAACTATTTATTCAACTGAAAGAAATATAATAATCCCCCACAGTCCAGAGCTATAGATGAATTATTTACGAAGTAGATCATCCTCATCAGAAGCCCAATTTAGCTCTGTTTTTTTTATTTTCGTCATTTCCTATAAGTTACCAAATATGAATTTCATATGAATTCA
Source organism: Aleurites moluccanus (assembly GCA_948193065.1). Classification (NCBI taxonomy): domain Eukaryota; kingdom Viridiplantae; phylum Streptophyta; class Magnoliopsida; order Malpighiales; family Euphorbiaceae; genus Aleurites; species Aleurites moluccanus. The sequence continues at coordinate 1,001 of CANXYC010286103.1, read as the reverse complement.
ATCATTTGTATAACTCTTTAAAGTGTCTAATTCATTCAAAAGAACTTAGCACAATACCACAATGACTGAAAATAATAATATATTAATGTCAATTAAGTATCAATACCAACAATACATTAATGTCAATAATAGTATGCATCAATGTCAAAACCAATAAACATCAATATCAAGTTTCTTTATAAGAACAAGACCTAAACAGTTTCTTTTCCAAAAGAACCATTTCATGTTTTTATGTGGAATGTTACAGCTGCCAAGTTCAAATCTAGTTAAGCTATATCTTCAAGTATGGAATGATACAACCGCTCAGGATAGAACATCCAAATGAAAATAAATTATCTCATCAAATGTGGAATGAGACAATTCGCCCCAAAAGCGTATATCATCAAATGTGGAATGATATATTGACAACTGTAAGCATCAAAACATTATCAAGTGCTTATCTTAATCACCAAAGGAAGATTAAAAAATTCAAAATAACACAGATGTAGGTTAATGCTTGTCTCATATAGTTATTAATCCCATTTCCCCCACAATTTTGAATATTCGATCTTTGTTCAAATCTTTTGTGAGTGCATCTGCAATATTATCCTTCGATCGCACATCAACCAAAGTGATAATACCTTGTTCTATTAGATAATTCAGCGTTGCATGTTTCAGCCTAATATGCCTCCTCTTACCATTAAAGAGTAAGTTTTTCACTACTGAAACTGTAGCTTGATTATCACAGAATAAACTTAAAGAATTAATCTTTAGACAAGTTAATGGAATATTCAGGATCAGATCTCTTATCCATTCTGCTTATCCTCCTGCCGAAGCTAGAGCTGATAGTTTTGATTCCATGGACGACAAAGCAATATAAGTCTGTCTTTTGGATTTCCATGCCACAGCTGCTCCACCCAGTATAAAAATATAACCACTAGTAGATTTATTGTCTCCAAATTTTGAGCACTATAATGCATCAGAAAAACCTTCCAAGATAGGAGGATAACCATTATAGCATA
>CANXYC010286099.1:0-11977 GCA_948193065.1 Aleurites moluccanus | reverse complement strand
ATCCTGTGGGTATTGTAAATACAGTTGATTGAGAATGTATGACAGGTTGAGATTGACAATGAATGAATATGGATTGTATACATGTATATAGAATTGATGTGACTGAATTTGGGTTCTACGGGTGCCGGTCGCCATTGGCATCTCCCATGCCCTAGGACCGTCGCGCCTCACGAGAGCGGGTCGTGACATAATCAATAACTTAATATTAATTTACTTAGGTTTGAACTTTAATAATCAGTTATATATACCATTATAGGAACTATTAGTATATCATTTACTTCTCATTTTACTTAATTGCTATAACATTTATTTATTCTTTCATTACAATCATATTCTTAAATCTTTTCACTATTATATGTCTCAATAGCTTCATATTCTCTATTATTTGGAATCATCGATATCGATACCTCAAGTAATCTTCAAACTAATTTGCATCACAATTTCTCTATATCTCTTATTAACATTCTTAGTCTGATATCTATTTCCGTAGTTACCATATCATTTGCTAACATTTTATTTTTATAATCCTTATATCCCTAGTAACTGATTAATTTACTTATACTATACTTCATGAATTTTAATCACCTTTCAACATTATCATATTAATTTTGTATTTCTCTAAATCATTACTTAGCTACTAATTTAGTTATTACAATCATATTGCCTAAGTAATTCGATATTAACTTATCATATACTGATTCAATCTTTACAGTAATCTAATTTAGTCATTTTAAATTCTCATTCACTTTCAATTTACTTATCACTTTTATCAATTCTTATCAAGCACTCTCTCTCTATATTATATATATATATATATATATATACACATATATATATACACACACACACACATTAAGTAGAGGAATGAGTTCATAACGGATAACGCTGATAAATATATTAACAGATAACTTCAAATGACGAGATGAAAATCCTATGCTGCATGATACACTTATTAACACATTCATACTTATGATACATATTCTAAACCTTTAGTTCTGATATATTCTCTATCATGACCCACTTTTGGGCCACGACGGTCCTAGGGCATGGATAGACTTAAAGTCACTGGAAACCCGTAGAACCCATGAACAATCCATTTATCAATTTTTCAATCAATATTAATTCATTAATCAATACTTAAATCCCATTTATTTCTTATAAATTTTTCATAAAATTTGCCATAATTTCCTTTGAAATTTTAACCTTAATCCCGACCCAAAACTGGGTCTCTTAAAAATTACACAGCCTGCACTAAAAATTATTTTACACTCCCAAAAATTTATCATCCTTATACCCTCAACTTCACAGATCAATAATCACACATGGCACTTCTAATTTTTTTTTAAAACATGTGAATTTTCTTTTATTATATTTCAATATCACTGTCTCTATCACTTCACTGTCATTGTCATTATCAATCATTATACATTATACATTACATTTTGAATGTCAATATTTCACTCTTCATATATCATTATAATACTCAATCATCTAATTATATACAGTACCATGGAGCTCTAAAAATGGACACTTATAACCTTTAGTGAATAATATTCAACCTCGATGCACTTGACATTCCAATTCGGAAAAGGAATTGACTTGGAATCAGCTTTCTCTACCTCATCCCTGTAAAAATTATAAACCATAATTTGGTGAGTATAAAATACTCAGTGAGCATGTATACATCATTAAACAGAAAATGTAAACATATGATAATAAAACATATCAACAGTAAGCAATAAGGTATAAGTTTAGAATCAATGAACAGGTAAATAATACTCGTATCATATATATAAGACAGATAAAGGGATGGACTATATGTAAACATACAGTCTCCAGTAGTATCAGTATGGACTATATGCGAACATACAGTCTCCAATAGTATCAGTATAGACTATATGCGAATATACAGTCTCCAGTAGTATCAATATCAGTAAGCATAAGGCTTATCAGACCCTATGGCTAGGACCATAGCCCCTCCTAGCTAGGGCATCAGTAATACAATGTGCACATCGCTGATAATATATTCCCACTACCCTGTCGGAGCAGTAGCTCTGTCAAATTCACATGTAAATAGGCCAATGGAAATCAATAACAATATCAAGTATGCATTAAGAACATTTTAGTACAATGGCTTTCAATACACGGGTTTACTTATCAATTAGTATACAAAAGGCATTTCAATATCAATAGCAATGAATAATTATAGATAAATTTCAATCTTTAGGAAGATCAAAGAAAGATCAATAATAATAAGTGACATTTAATCAAGAAGGAAACATACTCATTGGGTCAACAAATCAAAATATGAGTATGCATAATGATGTATACATTACTCACCTTAGCTTATAACTTCAACATTTCCCTTTTTCCTTTATCCTTGGCTTTTTGTCTTATCTCTTATGGTACCCATCACATCTCTTATTCATTCTTGACTCTACATATCCAATTAATTTCAATTTAGATACTATTTAACATAAACTTACATTGCTTATACTTATATTAAAGAAAATTCCTCAAATATCCAGGTTACTAGGATTTTTCTGTGCAAATTTTTTTACTGGCAGCCTGTGTTCCATTATTCATATCTCTCTCTACAATTATCCAATTGCTTTAATTCCTATTCCTAATTAAAATAAACATATAAGGTTCTAACATATCCAAGTTTCACATTACAATCATTGCTACACAATTTATAGTGTTAATTTAAACTTAGGCCTATAACCAACCCTGCTGCCCTGCATTCTGCCTGCAATCCTATTTTGGCAGATTCTGTCCTTTTACTATTCCTTTTATAGAAATCTAATTAACATATTTATATACTACTTTTATGTTTTAACTATCCTCAAATTTATTCATTAAAATTTCAAAATAATAGCCTCAAGTTACTGCCTCAAAACAGAATTCAGAACTTATATAAACCCTAACTCATTAATTACATTTTTAACTTAATTACCTCAATTATTTGCCAAATCATGATATAGAACTCTTAAATATAATTAAAAATGATAAGTTTAGAATCATTATCTTAAATCAAAATACTTGAATCCCACCTCTTTTTGCTCCACCAAAATCTTGAACACTACTTTTCTATCCTATTTTCTTCATAAATCTTCTTCTTTCTTCCATTTTGTATCTATTTTTGGTTGATTCTTTGGAAAGGTTGGAAGATATAATTCTTTGGCTTTTCTCCCCTCCATGTTTCGGTTTCCCTCTCCAAAAATGGTAGCCAACATATAGTTCTCATCTTTTCAAAGGCCAACAAAAATTGAAGGTAAAAAAAAATAATAGAAAATTCTAGAATTTGACTTATTTGGCACCTATTTAATTAATTAATAAATCAATTAATCATTTTTCCTATCAAATATCCCTTTCTCCTCGCCCATGGCCGGCTACTTCATCAAATTTCTAGAATGGATGGGTCCCACAACTTTATTTAATTGCACTTTTGACCCAAAATTTTTCTTATTTGCATTTTTGACCCCAAAACTTTCTGTAATTTATTTCTGTTTAGACTCAACCTCAAGTTTGGGGAGTGAAATACCTTATTTTAAATTATTCTATCATTTAAAAATATTTTTGGATCCCAGACAATGGATTTCTAAAATTACCCCCCAAAGTTGCCTTTATTTATAATTTTGCCATTACCCTTATTTTCAATGTTCCAAAATATTTTTCAACTCTTTCTTTTCTCCAAAATTTCATGTATAATTAACTTATTTAATCCCCCCAGGTTTGGGTCAAAATTTTTTAAATTAGCTAGACTACTATTTTTCCGGCAGTGTTCTCGACACCAATGATTTCTAGGAAAAGTTTTGCATTTGCTTTCTAAAAGTGTCTCTAAAATTCTCTCCAATCATTTCAATACTTTTAAACCATAAACTGAGAAATAAATCATGCATTTGAGATGAGGTTTTTTAGGGTATTACAAAAATTTTTAAATCTTTGAAGGTACTGATACTAATAATATATGCCTTGAAGATATCATCCTTGTATATAACTTATGAAGGGGTAAGGCGCTGAAAATACTCAGCAATATCAGTAATGTACATTCTTAGAACAATATTTCCAGTGCTACCTATTTCCATAGTCTAAAATGCCTCAATAAATCTTGGAGCAATAACAAAAGAATAATTGAAGGCAATTCTACTTAAGACAAATAAGTCCTCCAAAGTCACCAACCCATAATTTTTAGTTTTAGCCAAAATCGAATAGGCTAAAAATCAATGCACAATTCTCATACTTACATTTCTAGCCTTAGTTACCAAAACAGTGGTAGGATAAAAGTTTTCTTCTCCGTTAAGCCTTTGCATATAGGGTTAGGGTTCCAATTAGGAAGAGCACAGGTTAGACCCTTAATGGTCATGTTAAAAAGATATCAAAAGGTATCAACATATAAAGTTCTAAGAACTCCCCTTAAGCGTGAAAGACATAGTTCCATTTGAACTAACTTGGAGACTAGAGTAAAATTCATAAACAATATTTAAAAAAGTGGCTCAATGTAGAAACATAAAATCTAGATTCTTAAAGAATCGTAATGAGTAATTTCCAACCTATTCAGCCAATTTTGATTTCTCTAAAGAAGATGTATAGAGAGGGCAACTATAAACTAACCTTCTTTATTGAAGAACAATGAATCTCTCCTTTTAAAGGTTAGAACGAATCGAATGCCAAAGTCCTTGGATTGACCATACTCAAAGTTGCTAGAGCTTCCCTTTCCTTTTATCAACAGTCATGGTAGGAATAATTTTTAGGGTTAGGATTGAAGATTTGAAGAAAAAAATTAAGTTTTAATGGATGAAATATGGTGGAAATAAAGTGGAAATACCAAAAATTGAGAGAGAAGTAAGTTGTAAGAAAAAAAAATCAAAGATGAAATGATTTTAGGATTTCAAATCAAGAACGTGGGTATTTATAAACCCGCGTTGTAACGGGCATTTCATGACTGAGATTGTCAAGGGTATTACAAAACATTATGACCTTTAAATGGCTACTATTTGGGTTTGAAAGAAGAGAGATAACGATCATTATGATTATACCAAGGGTGTTATGGTCAACTTTATGAGTTTTCGAGTCATGGAATGAAGGATTTAGGCTTAGACTTATAGTAACTCATGCATAAGCTCATAATTTTCATAAAGGCAATAAATTAATATGAATTAAGATCAAAGTGACATGAATTTATTAAAATTCTCTCACTTAGTTCTTAATTCGCATTAAACAACATGAGAATTTTCAAAAACTCAAATATACCAAATAATAGCATCATAAATTATTAAGTTATATACCAAGTAATGATTTAACCATGGAATTTGCAAAGATTATACCTGACAGGTATCAGTCATACCTAATTCCCTTCTAATAAAGTAGAATGCCTCATTATTCAATGGTTTGGTTAAGGTATCCGCCAATTATTGCTTAGTGTCCGCAAACTCAATGTTAATATGCCTTTTGCTCACATAATCCATAAGAAAATAATGTATAATATTTATATGCTTTGCGCATGAGTGATAAATTGGATTTTTCGAAAGATTTATGCCACTTGTATTGTCACATTTTATAAGCATGTTATCAAATGAATGTCCAAAATCTTAGAGTTGTGTTCTCATCGATAAAAGTTGAGTGCAACAAATAGTAGTTGTTATATACCCACCTTCAGTGGTTGATAGTGCAATTGAGTTTTGCTTTTTAGAAAACCATAACACTAATATATTTTCGAAAAATTGACAAGTGTCACTAGTGCTTTTTTTATCAGTTCTACATACTCCATAATTGACATTGGAGTATCTATATAAATCAAATGAATATCCCTTATGTCACGGCCTAATTTTAGACCATGACGGTCCTAGGGTACGGGTAATGCCAAGGCGACCAGTACCTCGAAGAACCCATGCTTTTACTTTAACTTAACTTCTACAATCATTACTTAACCTGTGATACATTTTAGGTGAATTTTTTTTTAAAACATCATAATATCAATATAGCATAATAAAGTTCAAAGAAAACATTTGGCTCATTTTCATATTTTTGCCCGTCGGGACCTAGTTTGCGCTGCCGCAACTGGCTCCCAAATTACGGGTCCGTTTCTCATTTTTCAGGTACTTTCTAGTTTGTCTTGAAATCAATATTTACATGGAATTTTCTTTATGACAATAACAAATACATATATATAATAGACAATTGGGTTTGGTTTCATATCAAAAAGCTTTTCAGAATGACTTTTATAGCAATTCAAAGTTTATGCCAATTATAGGCATTTTGGTAGCTCTGTTTTAGGTCATATTGGCAAATCTGCCCAAAAATGGATCATTAATGGTTTTCAAGCAAAGATATCATTTCATATGCATAAATACATGACTTATGAATGAATAATGCATCAACCATATATATAGACTCACCTCTATCAAAATTCCCAAATAGTACTCCAAACAGGCCTAGTCAGCCCGTGACTCGCCGTCCGCAGCCTTAGCTCGGGATGATTCTCCTATAATAACCAAATTGCTCTTATAAGACTTATACTCACTATTAACCATATCAAAACACATATTACATCATACCAAGGCATATCAGCATGCATAAATACATATTAACACATCATGCACATCAAAGGCCCTATATCACTCTTTTAACACTTTTCATATCTTTTCTGCATCAAATGCATTTCTATCATCATATTTCATTCACATTACACATGTTCATCATTAACATGCTAAGTTATGAATTTCCAAACACTTAGCTCAATATTCCATACCAAACATACATTAAATTTCAAGTATGCTTTCAAATTACTTATACCATTCAATCTTTCAACATTTAAACTTATACACTTCAATCATTTATGCCATTATACTATATTCAAACCTTACTTCCTCATTTACATTAACCTAACACCTTAAAGTAATAAAGTCAATATTGTTCCACGTTAATGGAAATCATTCTATCCATCCATTTTTCAATACCATTCAATTATACAACATTCATATACACCAAATGCATAACATTTAATCATTTAAACCTATCAAATATCAAAGCATGAAAACATAATTCTCACTTCAATATTTCGGCCAAATGAGAAATCCCTCCAAATGGATTTCTTTCCATCAATTAACCATCCATTCATGTTAAACACATCAAATACACATCATTTATACCTTTTAAACCTATTAAACATCAAAATCAATCATCATTTTCCAAGCTCCTCATTTCGGCCAACTTGAATCTTTAACCAAATGAGTTTGTTTCTATCTTAACCAAATGAGTTTGTTTCAATCTTTTAACCACAAATTTATATCATACACATCATTTAAACATCATTTAAATAAAAAGAATCATCTAAATAAAAAGAATCATCAAAATCATACTTTGATTCAAAGTTCTTCCTTTTAGGGTTCATTCCATCTTTTTGAATTTCATCCATTCAAAATATGTTTTGAACACCAATAATCATCAAAGAACATCTTATAATCATATTTGAATCAAAAGAATCACAAAGCCATTAACTTACTAAAAGTTCTTCAAAAACTTCAAAGCTTTGATTCTTAGCTTTTTCTTGTTTTTCTTTGAAATAGAAGGCTAGATTAGTGTTTACAAGGTTGGAATTAACTAGTTTTAATCAAAAAATGGAAGAAAACAATAAGGTTTTGGTGTAGCACAATGATGGTCGAAACTCATCAATGGTGGAGAGAGAAAATTCTAAATAGAAATGGCTAAGGAAGAAGATGGAGGTGGTAAAAATCCAATAAATATCAAAGGTGTGATTTTATACATTTAGCTTATGATAGAAATAATGAAACCTAGCTATCCAACCATCAATTTCTTCATCATTTCATCCAATGGTTAGATTTAATCAAGCCTAAAATGATTCCATAAGGTTGCATATACCATATAATTTCATATTTCAAAGGAAATGACTAAATTGCCCTTAGTTCAAATGAAGCACCTCAAGCACCTCAATTGAGCAGCTTGCCGGGAACTATTTTCAACCGGGTTTAATCCTCCAACAAAACTTTAAATAATTTAAATAACATCATTTTCATTTCCTAATATTATTTTCTACCTTCAAATATCATGTTAATTTCCATAAAACTCGAAGGGGTGTGAAATGACCATTTTACCCCCAGTTCACCAAAAATTGAATTTTTCCCGATTTCTTCCTAACAGCCTTTAAAGCTCTTTTACATGTGTAAAAATTTCTAAAACATGCATATTCATTCAATTTAAACATAAACATGCATTAATATATAACTTTCAAACATAACAAACATCTCTTAAGTTTGCCCCTTTAAAGCTTAAGTCCAAAGCTTTAAACAGAGGTGTTACATTCTACCCCCTTACAATTAAATTCGTCCTCAAATTTACTTAAAGCATAAGGTAAATCAGTAACCTGAATCAAGAAATAAGTAAGGGTATCTGAGCCTCATCTCATCTTCACTCTCCCAAGTACATTCCTCTACTGTCCTATTTCTCCATAAGACTTTAACCATAGGAATGCTCTTGTTGTGAAGCTGTCTAATCTGCTGATCAACAATTTCAACTGGTACCTCCTCATAAGCTAAATTCTCATTTAACCCTATATCCTATAGCTGAAGAACATGGGATGAATTTGATACATATTTCCTCAACATAGAAATATGGAAAACTGGATGCACATGTCCCATGTTTGGAGGTTATGCCAATCTGTAGGATACATTTCCTACTCTGTCTAAGACCTCAAAGGACCTATATATCTAGGTGATAACTTTCCTTTCTTTCCAAATCTCATAACTCCCTTCATTGGAGAGATTTTAAGGAACACATGACCACCTACACTAAACTGCACATCCTTTCTTTTAGGATCAACATAACTCTTCATCCTACTGAAGGCAGTCCTAATTTTTTCCTTAATCATGGGCACATTTTCCATTGTTTCTTTAATTAAATCAAGGCCCTCTAACTGCTTTTCTCCAGGTTCTACCCAATAGATAGGAGATCTACATTTTCTCCCATACAGTGCCTCATATGGTAGCATATCAATAGTGGAGTGGTAACTGTTGTTGTATGCAAACTCTATCAATGGCAGGTTATGATCCCAGCTACCCTTATAGTCCATCACACAGAGTCTTAACATATCCTCTAGGGTCTGAATAGTCCTCTCTATCTGACCATCTGTCTGTGGGTGAAATATAGTACTGAAATATAGCTTAGTACCCAAAGCTTCTTGGAATTTCTGCCAAAATCTAAAAGTAAACTGAGTACCCCTATCAGAAATAATTATCAATGGTACACCATGCAGTCTGACAATCTTGCCAACATATAACTGGGCATACTGAACTGCTGTATAAGTAGTCTTTACTTCCAGAAAGTGAGCTGATTTAGTTAACTGATCCACTATTATCCATATAGAATCATAGCCTCTCCGTGTCTTTGGCAATCCAACCACAATGTCCATGGTAACCTGTTCCCATTTCCATTTTGGTAGTTGAATCTCCTGTAGTAAACCAGATGGCTTCTGATGTTCCACCTTAACCTGCTGACAGGCTAAACAAATAGACACAAATTTTGCTATGTCACCATTCATATTTGGCCACCAATAATGTTGTTTCAAATCATGATACATCTTTGTCACTCTAGGGTGAATGGTGTATGAAGCATAACAAATCTCCTCTATAATCTGTCTTCTTAAACCATCATAGTCAGGTACACACAGTCTGTCATTATATTTCAATACATTATCCCTAACTGTAAATTCAGGAGCCTTACCTTCACTGACTAACTCCATAATCCTTACTAACTGTGAATCTTTGCTCTGGGAATTCTTTATAGCATCCAACAACAATGGTTTAACCTGAAATTGTGCTATCAGCACCTGTTCCTTTTCCTATAATTCAAAATCCAAAGTCAATCCCATTGCTATCAATTCCCTAAACTCTTACACTAGAGGCTTTTCTGTAACATTCACATGGGCCAAACTACCCATAGATTTCCTGCTAAGTGCATTAGCTACCATATTAGCCTTCCCTGGGTGATACAAAATCTGATAATCATAATCCTTTAACAGTTCAACCCATTGCCTCTATCTCAAATTCAGTTCTTTCTACTGAAGTAGATACTGAAGACTCTTACGATCTATATAAATTTCACATTGAACTCTATAAAGGTAATGTCTCTAGGTCTTCAAAGCAAAGATCACTGCTACCATCTCTAGATCATGGGTTGGATAATTTGCTTCATGCTTCTTTAACTGTCGTGAAGCATAAGAAATTACCTTTCTATCCTGCATCAGCACACATCCTAGGCCAATTCTAGATGCATCATAATATATGGCAAATGTACCAGTCTCTGTAGGTAATATCAACACTGGAGCAGTAGTCAAACAAGTCTTAAGAGTCTAGAAACTCTTCTCATAATTTTCACTCCAATGGAACTTTTCTTGTTTTCGAGTCAACCTGGTCAATGGAGTAGCTATCTTTGAGAAGTCCTTAACAAATCTCCGATAATATCCTGCTAATCCCACAAAACTCCTCACCTCTGTCACTGTAGTGGGTCGTGGCCAATTAGACACTGCTTCCACTTTCTGAGGATCAACTTTGATGCCATCTTTACTAATAACATGCCCCAGAAATGCTGCACTTTGAAAGCTTGGCATATAACTGATGCTCTCTCAGAATTTGCAATGTGATTCTAAGATTCTCTTCATGTTCCTCTTTACTCCTAGAATAGATAAGAATATCATCAATGAAGACAATGATAAACTTATCTAAATAGGTCTTAAACACTCTGTTCATCAAGTCCATGAAAGCTGTAGGGGCATTAGTCAACCCAAATGGTAATACCAAAAATTCATAGTGTCCATATATGGTTCTGAAAATAGTCTTTGAAACATGCTCCTTCTTGATTTTCAACTAATGATACCCTAATCTCAATTCAATCTTGGAGAAATAACAGGCTCCCTGTAACTAATCAAACAGATCATCTATTCTGGGTAATGGATACCTGTTCTTCACTGTCACCTAATTCAGCTGTCTGTAATCTATGCACATCCTCAGTGTCCCATCTTTCTTTTTAACAAACAACAATGGAGCTCCCCAAGGTGAACTACTGAGTCTAATAAACCATTTGCCAACAGTTCCTATAACTGTACTTTTAACTCCTTTAGTTCTTGTGGTGCCATTCTGTAAAGAGGAATGGATATTGGATCTGTACCAAGATACACTTCAATCTCAAATTCTATTTCCCTTTCTGGTGGCAATCCAGGAAGATCTACAGGAAAAATATCTGAAAATTCTTGTACCACTGGAATATGTTCTAACTCCTTAGGTACCTTTGTAGTATCTACCACTGATGCCAAATAAGCAGTGCACCCTTTTCTTAACAATCTCTATGTCTGTATAACTGAAATAAGCCCTGACATCATCTTATTTTTCTCTCCCTAAAACATAAACTTTTCCTATCCATCCATTCTAAATTATACTTGCTTTAAAGAACAGTCAATAATGGCCCTGTATAGAGTTAACCAGTCCATACCTAAAATCACATCAAATTCCAGTACTGGTAACTCAATCAAGTCAGCAAGCAATACCCTATCATCTATCCTCACAGGATAGTTTCTATATCTATGGCCTACAATTATATTTTCCCCCAATGGAGTAGCTACCTCTAAGGGAATCAGTAAAGGTTCTCTAATTAACCCATTTTTCTAGCAAACACACAAGACACAAAAAAGTGTGTGGCACCAGAATTAAATAATGTGTATGCCTCAATATCATAGATGGGAACCATACCTACTATAGTGTCATGCTGTCCTTGGGCCTGTTGTGGAGTTATGGCAAAAACTCTCCCTTGACCACGCCCTGCAGGTGGCTGTACTGCTTGTTGACCTTGTCTTACCGGTCTACCTCTACCAGCTCCTCCTCTACTCATCTATAAAATAGGCTGAGATGCCACTGAACCAGTCTGATATGGAGCTCCCATAGGACACTCCCTCAAATAATGGCCAAAC
>CANXYC010286024.1:0-12354 GCA_948193065.1 Aleurites moluccanus | reverse complement strand
ATATATATATATTGAGATACATGAGCTTGTGATTTATTGAGTAATTGATAGATTGTTGAGTTTGAGATATTGTGGAGATCCAGAGGGATCCTGGTTGCTTGAGATGGATGTGGAAATTATATTGAAGTGTTATTATTGTGTTTTTAGCAGCAGGGCATGCTCCTTATATAAAGGAGATGCTGCCCAATTTTTCTTTAATTGTTTAAGCTATTTTAAGCTTAATAGTGTTTTGCATGCCATATAGTATAATTTCATGGGTTCTTCGCGGTACTGGTAGCATAAGCATCACCCGTACCCTAGGACCGTCATGGCTCCCAAGTTGGGTTGTGACAAGATTCACTCAGTATCATATATACTCACCCTCTCACTGTTTTCCCTCTCAGGTGCAAAGTATGAGGCAGATATCTAGCTCTTTTGGCTCTCTGTGGATTCTGTAGATCTTTTGTTAGTGTAATATTATGAATATTGTATTATTTTGTATGTCCATATCCTAGCTACTCCATGGGTTATGTATGGCATAGTTAGAGTATGAACATATATGTATGGGAATATTAGAGATTATTAATGATATGATTGTTGTATTTACAAAAAGTGATAGAATGAATAGTGTTTATGTGAGTGAATGGTTATATATATATTCTGTTATGTGATTGATGATAAGTAAGATATATTTTCATTGCAATATTATTATAGGATTGATGTGATTGATGGGTTCTACAAGTGTCGGTCACCTTGGCATCTCCCGCATCCAAGGACCGTCACGATCCGAAAATGGGTCATGACAAGTCAATTAGGATACAATTTTAAAATATACCAAGAAAACACATTTACACTAATAACAAAAAAAGTCACCCATTTTAACAAATTTGGTAATAAGTAGATTCTTAAGGAAATTCACAAAGGTCATTTCGTCGAGCACTTGGTGTGCACTACTTTAGGAATAAATAAATATAGTTTTGGGACATATTGATCAAAAGCCAAAGTTCATAATTCAAGCCCCAATGGCAACAAACATAAAGGCATTATCAAACAGGGTTTATATACATCAATAAACAACACAATCAGAGCTTGAATTTAAGGAAAATTCATAGGAAATTCAAATAAAACACTTTGGACAAAAAGTTACAGGAATTTAAATGTATTCAAATTGATCAAAGAAAGGTTTAAACATGCATAATAATATATATATAACTCACCAGAATCGACGAATGGATCATTTAAGCAATAAAACGCCTAATTGCCTATAACAGGCAAAAATAGTGTTCTTCGGTTTCCTTCAATTCTACAATCAAATTTACCACATATTTAGCCTTAAATGGAAGCTAACTAAAATATTTAAACATTAATTAAAATTATGGAATTCTATACAAAAAATCCATTTCAAACATAAACCTATTTTTAGGTTTTCTCTAATTTCGATCCAATCTTAAAATCTATCTATCTAATAATGTTTATAATCATTTATATATCTTAAATGAATCAAAATAATGAAGAAAATATCATCCTCACCTAAAATTTTCAAGTGGCCGAAATTTAGGCTTGGAGTTTTATCAATTTCTAGCTTGAATTTCTTGGAATTTTCGATGGAAACTAGCTTAATCGGTAGTTTAACCAAGTTTTCTATCGATTTTACTTGAAGTTTGGATGAAATTGGTGCAGTTTTGGAAGAGGAGAGTTTCAACTAGTTGGTTATGGAAGATGGAGGAAAAATTTCTATTTTGTGAAGGATTATAATACATTTATATGAATTAACTTTCAGCTAATTCGATTTTTCCCCCCGACACTTCTCGTATTCGCATTTTGAACCCGAAACTTATAATTATTTATTTTTTATCCCATTTCAATTCTGAAATCATATTTTTTATATTTTTCCAGCTTATGAGTCCAATTGTGATATTAAAAATTAAAAATTTTGAACCCGTTCGTTAATCAAAATGTCGACATGCCTACTTATCCACCGAGTTGATTTTTAGCGATTTGTCAAATCGCATAAGTATGGTATTCTAATGTCTAAACTAACTTTATTTATGCTTAAACAACATATATTCAAGGTTATATAAATAAAATTTGAGGGTGTTACAAGAGGAGTCCTATGGTAGTTCAGCCTCACTTCTATTTCTTAAGCTTGAGATTCCTTATACAGAGTTCTATCAGACTTGTCTGATGGGTCATGTTGGGGATCCATATCAACTTTCTGCTCATTCTACTGGTCTTACTGCTCATCCTGGCATTCCTAGTATAGGAGAATTTATTATGGCCCCTCCAGCAGCTGGAGATCTGAGTTCTAATACAGGAAACTGAGAGGAGGTTGTCTTTAACCCTTTTCTAGAGATTACTGGGGAGATTCCTTAAATGGGAGGTGATGGTCAGACGAGGACTTAGCATATTCTAGATATTGTTCATCCTATTGCCCCAAACTTTCCTAAGAACATTTTGGTATGGGTTTTCTTCTTACCTCCGAAAATGATCCTTTGGTAATTTTTGTTGCTTAGATTTTTCATTGTATCAATGCAGGTTCTAGCTGGCTATATTTGGCAAACTTATTGGATGGGGCGCTGGATGGAGATGGCTATCACTTCCTTACTGACTCAGATGGAGGTTGACAGACAGACCCATTAGCAAGAGGACCCTCACCGCTGGAGGAGGAGAGGCTGAGATTTTGATTCTGCTTTCTATTTTCTGAACTTTTTAAACTTTTCTGAATTGTACATGATGCTTATGTTTTATGGGTGATGAATGTATGCATGCAATGATGGCTATGCACCCTCTATTTTGGATGAATTTTTATACAATTGATAATTCTATGTGGTCGTGCAAAATTTATGCATCTTTGAATGCAAGGTCGTGCTTAAAATTTTATGCAATGCATGTCCTAAAATGCCATGGGATTTCTGTTTGGGAGTCCTACAGCTTAAAACCCAATACAGTAGAGCTGCCAACAAGAAGAAAATGGAGCTGCCATCAACCAAAGGAGGAGCTGCTGCCAAGATGAAAAGGAGCTTTCGTCAAAGGTAGCTCGTGCAGCTGACGGCGTCGAAAACTAGGCATAGTGCTGCTGCCAGCTCTACAGCAGGCTGCCACCAAAGTTCTAGTTCGTTCTGGATTAGTTTTTCACCTATATATAACCCTTTTTGCTATGGAAATATCATTCTTTACCTTTATTATTTTCTTTTTAGACTTTTCTTTTAAATTATCTCTGCTTTCTTGAGTTTAATATTATTTTCCAATGGAATCCTACTTCAGTCACTACATGTTCCTATGGACCAAGAGACTTAGATAAGATTGACCGAATGAATTTAGGTAGATATAGGATCAGTTCTGTTTTGACCATGAGGGGAGTAAAAGTGGACTGGAACTTTCTGGATGCTTATGTGAAGTTTTAGAATCCTATTGACCATGTGTTCTACTTTGGAGCCGGCATAGAGGAGATGTGACCCTGTTTTGAGGAGTTTTATAAGTAGCAAGTCGGATGTTACTTTGGCTGTTCCAAAGTCTAAGGTTGGGAATTTCCTATCTTTTAGGAAACTGCTTGGTTTGGGACATGATCTGGCTAGTTCCATGGCTCAAGGAGATAGAGTTAACCTCACTACAGTTATTACAAAGTTTCAAGACCTTGAGGATCCCAAAAGGGAGAAATTTAAAATGCTTGCCCTGGTTTTCTATCTGACTATTGGATGTCTATTTTTCAATTCTCTCAATTGGGGGATATTAAGGTTTTGGAGCTTATGACTCAAATGGAGCAGGGGTGTACAATAGCGAGTCTAATTTTGGCTGAGACCCTTCGGAGTTTGGATGCTAATTACAGAAAGTAGGGGTCCTAATCTGTGAATCTAGTCATTTTTTAGGTATAATTCTTCTTCTTTTATTTGGTTGTTTTCTGTCTAAACCCTTTTGGCTTCTAACTTCAGTTTTCGGAAGACTTAGGTCTAGTTAAAGGGTTGCCTCTAGATAGGTTACCTTATTATGCTAATAGGTACCATATATGCCGAACCCTGATCCGCTTAGACTCATAGAGAGATTGGACTACTTAGATGTTGGAACTGGATCCAAATAGTATTTTATGGTATTGCCCCTGGTATAAGATTGGTTCCTTCATGACGATGAGCTTTGGATATAGGATGGTGTATTTGATGGGCATGGGACTGACCACTTTCTATCAAGGTACCAGGATTTAAGGCAGATGGGTCAGTCATAGTGTATTCCATCAGATAGAGTTGTTTTCCCTACATCCATGATTAATGTTGTTATGGCTCAAGCCATAATAAATGGCTGGAGGTGATCTATGCATTTTGTTAGACCAGTTGGTTTATCAAACAGGTTAGAAGGGTATGATGCTTGGTTCATTACCTCGGTTTGGCCTACTAAGAAGATTAGGTGATCCACCTTGATAAAGGAGTTATAGGCAGGGATAGAAATGGATGATAGAGCAATGACTGCTATAGAGACATAAGCTGGTGGAGTGATAGAGATGACAGAGACAGATAAAGAGACTGCTGACACTAAAGGTGTGAAGATGATGATTGTAGATAGAGCTTTTGATGAAGCACTTGGAAAGAGACTAGCTAATGGTGACTCGGATGACTCAAACACTGACAGAGATATCCATCTTAAGAGGAGGAGGACTTATAGTTAGGATTATTTGCTTTTCTGTTTTGATTTTATCCACCTAGGATTAGATAGGATTTTATTTTGACTTAGGTATTTTTGACTATGAATTGGACTTTATGATTTGAATAAAATGAGATGGGAGTTGATTTATGACACTAATTTTTAAATGAAATGAATGAGACAGGAATTTGACTTGCATGATTTTCAATGAGATGAGACAGGAATCCATTATAAATGGGATGATGACTTTGTCAAATAGGATAGTCAAAATGAGACTTTTATTTTTTTTATTTTTTTATTTTTTTTCTTCTTTTGCCTTTTCTTTTCCTTTTCTTTTTATTCTTTTGTTGCTATAACTTTTTCTCGAGCTATTCTTTCGGGTTTTCAACTCACCGAGCTACTTTAATTTTTGCCTAAGCCATCTTTACAGGTTTGCAACTTGAGCGAAAGTCAATTAACTTTGGCATGAAAAATGATATTTTTATTATGCTTTAAACCATACCCAAAGTGAGTTGCCTACGTATCTCCATAACACTTTTATATTTTAATTCTTTTTTCGTGAGAATCAGGTCCTTGTAGTTCTATTTACATAACTCATTACATTACACAAAATATTTTTTAAGCAAATGTAGGTTGCATGGATTTGAGAATTCATTCCCATCTAGGTCCATGAGTATGACTCCTCCTCTAGACAAAATCTTCTTGAGTATATAGGACCAACTCAGTTAGGTCAAAATTTTCCCCTTGGATCGTGAACTAGAGCTCTGATTTCCTTCAAGACCAAATTTTTTTCTTCTAACCCTTAGTCGATCACTCTTTTGTTAAAATGTCTAGCAAGCCTCTACTAATAACCCTGAATCTGATATAAGGCATCCATCCTTTTCTCATATATGGCGTTCAACTAATCATGATATCCTCTGATCCATTCTACTTCATACAGCTGACTCTCACAAATAACCCTGAAAGTTTGGATTTGTATCTCAATTGGAAGAACTGCTTCCATGCCATAAAATAGGGAATAGGGTGTTGCCTCAGTTGGGTGCGAACAAAAATTTAGTATCCCTATAATTTATATGGAAGATGCTCATGCCAATTCATGGTAATCATCTTCTATAAGATATTCTTGAGAGTCTTATTTGCCGCTTCAATTGCCACATTCGTCTGTGGATGGTAAGGTGAAGACTTGTGATGTTGGATCCTTTCCCTCTTGAACAGGTTGACTACTTCTTTTTGGAAATGCGAGCATTGTCTGTTATGACCTCGAATGACAACCCATATCAGCAAATTATGTTGGTCTGAATGAAGTGTGCTACCTTTTTAGCATTCAATACTTTATAGGAGGCTGCCTCCATCTACTTTGTGAAGTAGTCAATGGCTACCAATATGTACTCATGTCCATTTGAGGATTTTGAGCTAATTCGGCCAATGACATCTACGGCCTAAGTTGCAAACAACCAAGGAGTTGCAATCAGCTGTAGTGGAATTGGAGGTCTCTTCTGTAGTTTGGCAAAAATCTGACACTTACGGCATTTTTGTAGATATTTAGCACAATCCTCATTCATGGTTAGCCAAAAGTATCCCAAATTTATGATCTTCCTTGCCAAAGCAAAACCATTCATATGCGGTCCTTGTTCTCTACCATTGTAACACCCACCATTTTTCTAAACAATCTTTGTATATATATTTACGTGTATAAATTATTATTATTTTTTAATTGGCTTAATTAATTAATTTCGGAATAAGTATAAATATTTACTTATTAATTATTTTGGATAATGATAGAAAATGAGTATGGAAATGTTTGTGAGAAATATTGATTGAGTTATTGAAATTTGCGTGAGAAATGTTAAGTGTTAAGGAATTGAGAAATTGAAGGCAGTAGCGAATCTGTGGAAACTTTGTTAAGGGTTCCCAGCCGACATTGGCGAGTTGGCCTCGCGAAGAAGAAGTGCGAGCTGGAAGTGCGAAGAGGAGAATGCGAGGTGGGAATGCGAAGAGGGAAGTGCGAGCTGGCATTGCGAAGAGACAACGGCAAGCTGGCATTGCGAAGAGGAAATGCGAAGAGGAGAGCACGAAGTGAGAATGCGAAGAGGGAAGTGCGAGATGGCATTGTGAAAAGGCAATGGTGAGCTGGCATTGCGAAGAGGCAATGGCGAAGAGGGAATGGTGAGGAGGAAGTACGAAGAGCAAAGTGCGAAAAGGAAATGCGAAGAGGGAAGTGCGAAGAGGCACATGTGAGCTGGCTTATGAGAAGTGGAATGGCAAGCCGGCAATGCAAGGAAGCATTGGCGAGCTAGCGAACTCGCGAGCTGGAACATCGGATTTGAAATAGCGGAGTGGGAATCAATTAATTCTGTTGTTGAGGCAGTAGCCTATATTAAAGATGCAATAACTTATTATAAAGGGGCAGTAACTGAGGAAATTAAAACACTTAAACCTTTATTTCTTTTTCTGCTCCATTGACCTGTGTTCGTCTTTTTCTCCAAGGAGCCAAAACACTGCTTCTTCTTCTTCATCATCATTTTAGAGATTTCTCCATCAAAATTTCTAGAGAGAATTCGTGGAAATCCATAGGGATATTCTGTGACTATCACATTCCGTTTTAAGCTTAAGGAAAGAGCTGGAAAATATTCTTGAGGCAGTGAAGAAAAATTATTCCATTGACACTCATTTGAGGTAAGTGATTATTTGTTGGATTTTATTAATCTAATAGATATTATTAAGGTTAGAATAAATGGGTTTAGTGTTATTTTACATAGATTAACACTAAATAATTGAAATCCCTAAACTATAGGTTTTTATTGAAACTTTGAAATATGATATGGTGAATTAGTTATGGGATTCATAAATTGATGATAGAAATAGTTAATTGAGTATAAGAGAACAATTAATTGATGACCAAATTGATGTGAATTTGTAGATTTGAAAAACTGAATTCTCAAAGTAGCTAAATTGAGGACTTTGGAGAAATTGGTGAATTTGGTTAAATTTATTTGCTATTGGAAAATTGAGGTGAGTTATACATGCATCATTTATTCTATTGAATTCATTCGATTTATTGTTGGACGCCATTTGGGAAAAACCCCAATTGGCTGAACCATTGTGTTGTGATACCTTTAAATTCCTTTTAAATTTGTTATCCGTATTCCTTTATTAAATCAACTTATGCAATGTTATACAAACCTTGATTTATTGTTACCTACATTTAAATACCGAACCTTATTTATTTGTCATATGAATTACCCTTATTACCAAATCATGAACTGTATTGGATATTGCACATGGCATGACCATTATTGATATGATTGATACCGAACCAATTGATTAATTGATTGAATCCGGATACCATTATTGTTTATGGTATCCCTTGCTATTGACCTCAATATGGTTGTGACAGAACTTACGATTCAATAGGGGAGTGGGGAAATACTGTCGATCTTGTGCACATTGTATATCTGTACCCTAGCTAGGAGGGGATTATGGTCCTGGCCATAAGGTCTGATCCGCCTTATATTTATATGCCTTGTTATGGATGATCTAAGACCTACATGGTCCAACGCACTGACTGACTGGAGATTGTATGATTTCTTTTCACGCAGTCCATCCTGATACCTGTCTCTCCATTTATACTACTGAACCATATGATGTTACTGTTTTTGTTGTACCTTGACATTTATTCGGTACCCTGTTATTATTGATTGATACCTATGTTATTGACACCTATTATTTATTAGGATGCATGTGAATTCACTGAGTATCATCTATACTCACCCTTTAATTGTTTTCCCTTTTAGGAGAGGATTAGAGCTGCATAATCCAGACTTCTAATTCTCTGGAAATTCTACCACTGATTCAGATGTATTAATAGTTCCTTTATTTTGAACAATATGTATTTTGATGTTCATAATCTAGTTGCTCCATGGGTAATGTACGGGTTAGCTAGGAAATGAACATGTATCTGATGATAGTTTTGTTAAATGAATGATATTGTAATTAACGGGATATTTTGTGGATTTATGATACAATTGTTATCGGAATGTATGATGGTTCATAGAATGCTTAGAAATGTTGAATACGACTTATATGCACTATATTGAATTGATAGGATTGATATGACTGATATGGGCTCTATGGGTGCCGGTCGCCATTGGCATCTCTCGTACCCTAGGACCATCGCGGCTCGGGAAACCGGGTCATGACATCCCCAAATCTTTTCATTAGCAAATTCTTTGGAACTCCATGCTTTTGCATAAGATATGTGTACCTTATATATCTTGCGTATTTCATCTTTGTTATCTTTAGGTCTATATATTCAATTAGAAACTTCATATTTATCTTTTATTAACTCGGAGACAAGCCTGCTGGTAGCTTGAGGACGATCCTTGTGATTTAGGTTACCATTGCATAAATGGACATCATTAAAGCGAATAACACGCCATATATTTGATCATGGTTTTGTAGTTTCTCTCATAGGCCATTTATATTGCATGCTGACCTGGTATTTTAGAATTATAAGGGTCTTTGATGACTTGTAAACCCTGAATTCAAAGCCTCTGTTAATAGCCATTAAACTCATTACACTTTGTAAATCTTTTTTTAATTGAAAAATATGATCTACTCCAATAGAAATTGATGAACCCGAGGACAAAGGCCCAAAAATTTGAACCGATACATTTGTTGGGACAATATTAAATTGAGAAAAGTTTGAAAAAGATATTTTAGTTCCTTTAGTCCATGGGGTTTTAGTTTCTTCTAAGACATTGAACATATCTTCAAACTTAGATTTTTCATCTGTATTTTTTTAAGAAATCTCATTATCAAATATCACCTCAGGAATGTGATCAGGTGTAGAAACTGCCAATTGTATAACCTCTATAGTAGGATCAAATGGAACCTCATTGCAATCTCCCATAACATCTGTTTTGAGCCTATCTTCCAATGAAACCTCATTGCCTTGTTCAATAATATTAGAAACTTTGTTAGGTGTCTCTATATTTTGTGTAATAATATTACTATGCTAACCTCAATAATCTGTTTTGTTAGGTGCACTTTTAGCCTTTGTATTGCCTCGAATTCCATTGTAATAGCTGACCTCAATTGGATTTTTTTTATACTCGTCTAATATAATATCAATACACTTTTTTTTTTCTCACAAGCTATATAGGATACTTCAAATTTAATGAAAACTCTTCCAATTTATATCTAAATTTATTGTAAACCAGCTTGCAAAGAGATTCATAATTGCACTTAGATGGCAATTTCATTATTTTCAATTTTTTAGATGTCACATAAACACCAAATTTTTATTCACCACCATATTCAGTACAACAAAAATTATATGAGCAAATGAAAATATAATCCTAAAATCCAAGAATGTTAAAGTATAAACAAGCATCAATATCAAATAACAAAAAAGGCAAATGTTATTCAAATGACTTACTTTGGCTGAGTTTCTACTTAATATCGACCTACTTTGGTTGAGCTTCTACTTAATTTCGACCTACTTTAGCTGATTTTCTATTTAATTTCGACCTATTTTGGATATCAAACTACTTTTCAAAGTCGAAACAAGGTCGAAAGTAGTTGAAATTGAGTCAAAATTAATTTTGAGAAATAGGAAAATGCTTAACACTTTCAGCAAATAGTTTGAGAAATATAGCAATACTCACGGTTTCATTACAATATGTTATAAATACCTATTTTGCTTCCATTGCTTCATAAATGGAAAAAGCTCTCCTATTTACTGCCTCCTCATGACATTATTGAAAATAATTGAAATAGAGATAGTTAATCTAATATCATAGTGCAAATGAGGAAAATGAAAAATAGTCAATTTCATATTTTGCAAAGATATTTGATGAGTAATGTCTCCAATTACAAGAATATCTGCAAAAAAGGAAATTGCCTAGTTACCATTTTTCTCACTGGCTGTATAATCTTAGATTAGCTCTCTATTTCAATTCTTTTCAACAATGGCATGTAGAGAAAATGAATAGGAGACCTTTTCCATTTATGAAGCAAAGAAAGCAAATTTGGTATTTATAACATATTGTACGAAAAATATGAGAATTGATAATATTCTACAACCATTTGCTAAGCTTCAACTAAATGGCATTCATTTGTCTTAAATTGAGTGAGTTTCGACTACTTATCAACTAGATTTAGAGGTAATTGGAAAAGTTGAAAGGCAGTCGAAATGTACTCGAAAGTAAGTCGAAATAAAGTCCAACTTAAGTTTTAATATAGGGAATCAACCAATATGATCAAATCCTATATTGTAGAAATTATTCATTTGCTGGAAACAAATTTCAGCAAATGGTTTGAGAAATCTATCAATTCACACAACATCATTCTTATCTTATACAAGTACGAAACATTGCTCCATTTCTTCATAAAGGGAAGAAAATTTGATATTTGTAAAAGATGGGAAAGAAACTGTGATTATTGATAGATTTCTCAAAACATGTTATAGCTTTCAAAAGGTAGACATTGACCAAATGGCATTCATTCAACTAACTTCGGTGAGTTTCGACCAGATTAGAAAATTCTGTAAACTGTCAAAAATTAGTCCAAAATATATTGAAATCTAGTCCAAATATAGATATCTTGATCGAGGTTTATTAGAAAACTAATACTTGTTTCGAAATTTATCCAAAATTTATTCGAAATTTATTTGAAATATGGTTGAAATTTATAGATCTTAATCATGTCGAATTTTGATCAAAATTTATTTGAAATATGGTCAAAATTTATAAATCTTAATCATGTCAAATTTTGATCAAAATCAGTGGACACATGTATTTTTGGTCAAAATAAATAAAGAAATGGTCAAAATATCCAAAAAATTAACAAAAAATGGTTGGGTTATGATACGAACCAGAAGACCAGACGCGATACCGATGTTGCTCAAGTTTTTTCAAGTTTAGATACAGAAACTCCAGCGTGCATACTTTTAGAGAAGATATGTCGTTTGATAAATAGGGCAAGATGATATATGCAAATATATGTAAGTGATGATGTCAGTGCATGAACGAAAAATGAGAGCGATCATTTATATTATCAGAGCAAATATGGATTCTTTATCAAAACTACCGGATTTGACGAGAATAAGAGGATAAGAGAAAAATGAAAAAATAATTAGAAAAGAAGAAAAGAAAGCTTATTTTTAGTGAAAGTCAACATAAGAATGACAAAAATGAAAGAAAAAAAAAAGGAATGCTTTCATAATATAGTCTAAAGGGCAAAATTATCATGTGAATGTTAGAATTATGCAAATTTAAAATGGAGCTCATTTTTGTGAAAAATATTATATATAATGACATTTTCATAAATTTCTCTTAGAGAAGAGATGTCGTTTGATAAATAGGGCAAGATGAGATATGCAAATATACGTAAGTAATGATGTCAGTGCAATCACGAAAAATGAGAGCAATCATTTGTATTATCAAAGCAAATGTGGATTTTTTACCAAAACTACTGAATTTGACGAGAATAAGAGGATAAGAGAAAAATAAAAAAATAATTAGAAAAATAAGAAAAGAAAGCTTGATTTGCAGTGAAAGTCAACATAAAAACGGTAAAAATGAAAGAAAAAAAATAAATGCTTTCATAACATAGTCTAAAGCGCAAAATTATTATGTAAATATTAGAATTATGCAAATTTAAAATGGAGGTCATTTTTATGAAAAACATTATACATAATAACATTTCCATAAATTTCTCAATATATATATATATATATATATA
>CANXYC010285910.1:0-21228 GCA_948193065.1 Aleurites moluccanus | reverse complement strand
GAGCAAATTGTCCTTGATGAAGAAGCTGGATCATGCAAGGGGAAAATGAGTTCTGTTGTGCAGATGCGTGGATCTATTCCCCTTTTCTGGTCACAAGAAGCTTCAAGATTTAGTCCTAAACCTGATATAATCTGTAAGGGCTTTGAGATTTTATGTTTGAGTTTGCTATTGAGTATTACAGTGCAACGTGATGTCTAGCTTATAAAAATACATCTTTTAACTCTTATTTCCTTATTCTACATCAGTGCAAAGGTACGATCCTACCTACCAGGCAACCAAATTGCATTTTGAGGACCTGGCACACAGATATGGCAACCCAATAATTGTGCTTAACTTAATTAAGGTTCTTTCCAAATTCATTCTTGATATCCACCTAACTGTATAAAGCTTAATTATAATAAGTTATTGGATTAACCATGCGTTGTCTTTACACATCCAAACTAGTATGGATTAAATTTGTTGCTTATTGGTGTCCCTTATTTCAATATTTTGATAGAATTGTTAGTTATTCTTTGTAGAACTTTCAAATGATACAACTTTATCTACCATATTGTTATTAAATGGCTTCTATCACAAACTTCCTTTGAATGTATGTTGAAAGCTGTGCATGAATGAACTTTTTGTTGATTTTTTTTTTCTCATTCTCAAACGACAAAAACAGAAGAAAATGATGAGCTGTTATGTTACAGATTTTATTAAATTAGTCAAGTTGTTACATTAATTGTTTTCGGCTTTGTTATATTGGAATAAGTGGTGATGTGAATCCCCTTATACAAATAAGACAACTTAACACTATATTTTTTAGGCTCCCTTTGTTTTATGGATGAAATATTCTTTGAAGATGTTTTCGTCATTTTTCAGTAATTAGGGTATGTTATAGAAATTAACAGCTGTAGGAATGATTGTAGGGATTTAGGAATTAAGTTAGTTTCCTAATATAGATTCTCAAATCTGTATATATATATATATGTATACTTGTACCTATATGAATCAATATATAAAAATATATAATTTCCTCTTTGATTATCATGGTATCAGAGCAAGATTAGGTTCTAAAAACTCTGATTTCAAGCTTCCGTTTCTGCCCAAGTGAGCATAATTTGCCAGGTTTCGTTTCTACCCAGTAAGCCGATTTGAGTTTTTTCTTGTGTCATCGTTTTCGAGTGACCATCTCCTCTCACCACCGGCGTAGATTGAAGCGCCATCTCTGGACCGGCCCATCCCTGAAGTCCAATCACCAGAAGGCCAGCAAGTGAGCCTCACGCGCCACCCAACACGTCTGTCATCCATCACACACGCCGGCACGTGAAGGCGCGTGGACCGGTCTCCTGTTCTCCGGTCCTTTCTCATCGGCGTCGATCCACCTAGTTCGGCTATTCTTTGTTCTCTGCAGCTTCACGATCCACCATTCCAGGAAAGAACCTTCTTTGTTCTCTACTGTTATTTCTGTGTTCAGTTATTGTGGGCATTAAGGGTTTCTGTTATATATATATATAGGTCTGTAATTTATTTGGGTCCTATTATTTTATCAATGGCTGATGAACAAAAGAATTTAGTTGTCACTGATATAATTCCTATGATGTCCAAAATCACGGATCATAAATTGACTGGTTCGAATTATTTAGATTGGTGCAAGACAATTAGAATTTATTTGCGAAGTATTTCTTAAGACAATCATCTCATAGACAATCCACCAAACGACAATTCTCGTCAGGAGTGGTTAAGAGATGATGCTCACTTATTTTTATAAATTCGGAATTCAATTGATTCTACAGTGGTCAGTCTAGTTAATCACTGTGAATATGTTAAAGAATTAATGGAATATTTAGAGTTCATGTATTCTGGAAAGGGAAACATTTTTCGTATTTATGAAGTTTGTAAGGGATTTTATCGTGCTGAACAACAAGATCAATCACTTCAGGTTTATTTTATGAATTTCAAAAGAATTTATAAATAACTGAATGTCTTGTTACCTTTTAGTCCTGATATCAAAGTTCAACATGCTCAGAGGGAGCAAATGGCTGTAATGAGTTTTTTGGCCGGTCTTAATTCTCAATTTGAGATAGCCAAATCACAGGTTCTCTCTAGTTCTGAGATCTCTTCCCTCCATGAAGTTGTTACTAGAGTCTTGCGCATAGATACTAGTATCTTTGTTCCTCCCTCAGTTTATCCCTCTAGTGCTCTTATTAGTCATAATAGGAGCTCTGAGACCGGGCAATCATATCATAGGAGTAATATCAGAGACAGTGGCACTAGTCATCGCGATAATCGAAATCAGGAAACAAGGGGAGTTATCTGTTATTATTATCATGAGCCAGGCCACACCAAACGCACATGCGGGAAATTGCTCAATAAATCCCAGAAATCTCACTCAACTGATGTTGCGGCTACTAGATCACCTTCTGAACAGACTGTTACAGTCTCTGCAGAGGAATTTGCTAAATTCACTCAGTACCAAGAAGCATTGCAAGCTTCATCTTCTTCCATAACTGCCGTTGCTGAGTCAGGGAAATCGAATACATGCCTTCTTTCCTCTTCCTCCCAATGGGTCATTGATTCTAGTGCCAAAGACCATATGATAGGTAATCCTCGTCTCTTATCCACATTTCAATCTCACACATCTTCTTCTACTGTTATTTTAGCGGATGGTTCTACCTCATCTGTTCTTGGTTCTAGCACTGTTAACTCAATTCTGGCACTGTTTATCTAACTCCATTACTTTCCCTGTCTTCTGTATTAAGGATATCAGGATTTTCTTTCAATTTGATGTCTATCAACAAACTTACTCGTGCATTGAATTGTTGTATCTTATTTTTTCCTGATTCTTATCTTATTTAGGATCTTATGACAAAGAAGATTATTGGTAAAGGACATGAATCAGGTGGTCTCTACATTCTGGATACTCAAGTACCTAGAACCATTGCGCGCTCAGTTGTCTTAACTCCTTTTGAAACACATTTTTATTGGGACATCCATCTTTATTTTTATTGAAGAAATTATGTCCTCAATTTCATAATGTATCTTCATTAGATTGAGTCATGTCAGTTTGCAAAACATCATCGTTTGTCTAGTTCTCCTCGAGTCAATAAACGAGCTAGTTTTCCTTTTGAGTTGGTTCATTCAGATGTTTGGGGTCCCTGTCCTGTTGTGTCCAAAACTGGATTCCGGTATTTTGTTACTTTTGTTGATGACTTCTCTCGTGTAACTTGGCTTTATTTAATGAAAAATCGTTCTGAATTATTTTCTTATTTTTGTGCCTTTTGTGCTGAAATTAAAACACATTTTAATGTTTCTATGCATACATTGAGAAGTGATAATGCCAAAGAATATCTTTCTCATACTTTTCAGACTTACCTGCTTCAGAATGACATTCTTCATCAGACTTCTTGTGTTGACACACCATTTCAAAATGGTGTGGCTGAAAGAAAAAATGGACATCTTCTAGAGATAGCCAGGGCACTCTTATTTCAAATGCATGTTCCTAAACAATTTTGGGCTGATACAGTTTCTACAACTTGTTTTTTGATTAATCGCATGCCTTCCTCTGTTCTTCATGGTGAGATTCCTTATCATATCCTATTTCCTGACAAATCTTTGTTTCCTATTGAACCCCGCATATTTGGCAGTACGTGTTTTGCTCGAATTGTTCGTCCTCAAATAACTAAATTAGATCGCAAGTCTTTAAAATGTGTTTTTCTGGGTTACTCTCATCTTCAAAAGGGATATCGGTATTTTTGTCCTACTCTTAACAAATATCTTGTGTCAGCTGATGTTATCTTTTTCGAACATACTCCTTTCTTTTCTACTACTTCTATTTCTTCTCGTCCCGGGGAGGATGATGATCTGTTAGTTTATCATGTCACCTATCAGTCCTCTACTTCTACCACTCCACCTAATGATCCATCGGCATCGCCTCCACCTCCATCATTGAAACCTCCTATTCGCCAAATCTATTCTAGAAGACGAGACCCACCTGACACATGTCCGACACCAGTATCTTCTTCGGCATTGGATCCATTGAACAGTACTGCTGATCTTCCAATTGCTCTTCATAAAGGTAAACGTCAGTGTATTTATTCTATTTAATCTTTTGTTGTGTATGATCACTTGTCTCTTTCTTCTTGTTCTTTTGTTGCCTCCCTTGATTTTGTTACTTTACCCAAAACTGTTCATGAAGCCTTATCCCATTCTGGTTGGCGTGCAGCTATGATTGAGGAAATGAATGCTCTTGATGCTAATGGTACTTGGAATTTAGTGGATTTACCTGCAGGAATAAAGGCCGTTGGCTGCAAATGGGTCTTTGCAGTTAAATTTAATTCTGATGGATCCGTGGCTCGTCTTAAAGCCCGCCTTGTGGCTAAAGTCTATGCTCAGACTTATGGTGTGGATTATTTTGACACTTTCTCTATTGTTGCTAAGTTGACTTTTGTTCGTTTATTCATTTCTATGGCGGCTACTCATGATTGGCCTTTGCATCAGTTAGATATCAAAAATGCCTTCTTACATGGTGACCTTCAAGAAGAAGTTTATATGGAGCAACCACCTAAGTTTATTGCTCAGGGGGAGTATGGGAAAGTTTGTCATCTTCGTAAGTCCTTATATGATCTGAAACAAAGTCCGCGTGTTTGGTTTGGCAAATTTAGTCAGGCAGTGGAACATTTTGGAATGCATAAGAGCAAATCTGACCACTCAGTTTTTTATAAAAATTCTGCATCAGGTATCATTCTCCTTATGGTATATATGGATGATATTGTCATTACCAGAAGTAACAATATGGGAATTTCATCACTGAAATTTTTTCTTCACAACCAATTTCACACAAGAGATTTAGGGGTATTAAAGTATTTCTTGGGAGTTGAGGTGACAAGAAGTAAGAAAGGCATCTTTTTGTCTCAGAGAAAATATGTGCTTGACTTATTAACTGAAACCGGGAAATTGGGGACTAAACCATGCAATGCCCCAATGCTTCCTAATCTGCAGCTCACAAAAGATGGAGACTTATTTAAAGATCCTAAAAAGTATAGAAGACTGGTGGGAAAATTAAGCTACCTTACAGTGACTCGTCCTGATATTGCATATTCTGTTAGTGTTGTAAGTCAATTCATGTCTTTCCCGACAGTTCATCATTGGGTAGCCTTAGAACAGATCTTATGTTATCTAAAGGGAACTCCTGGACAAGGGATAGTGTATAGGAACCATGGACATACTCACATCGAGTGCTTCTCAGATGCAGATTGGGCAGGTTCCAGGATTGACCGCAGATCTACCACTGGTTATTGTGGTTTTATTGGAGGAAATTTGATCTCATGGAATAGTAAAAAACAAAATGTTGTATCTCGATCTAGTGCAGAATCCGAATATAGAGCTATGGCACAGTCTTTGTGTGAGATAATGTGAATATATCAGCTCTTAACTGAAATTGGTCTTAAAGTCTCAATACCAGCAAAATTGTGGTGTGATAACCAAGCTGCTCTTCATATTACTTCTAATCCAGTGTTTCATGAACCAACTAAGCATATCGAGATTAAATGTCATTTTGTTCGGGAAAAAGTGCAGCAGAATTTGATATCTACAGGACATGTGAAAACTGGAGAACAATTAGCAGATATTTTCACAAAAGCTCTCAATGGGGCTCGGGTCAATTATATTTGTAACATGGACATGATCAATATCTATGCTCCAGCTTAAGGGGGAGTGTTATAGAAAGTAGCAGATGTAGGAATGATTGTAGGGATTTAGGAATTAAGTTAGTTTCCTAATATAGATTCTCAAATCTGTATATATATATGTATACTTGTACCTATATGAATTAATATATAAAAATATATAATTTCCTCTCTGATTATCAGTTGTATTCTTAAAGTAGTCTAGGAAGGTGGTGCTTTAATCATCTTGCATCATGGATCATCTGTAGTGTGGTCCTAACCTCACTACAATAAGATTATGCCTGCTTATACAAAATTGTTTGTTTTTCAATATACCATGTGTTTGGCTTGTGCTACAAGATTCTACAACTTTGTTCATTCCACAACCTTGTAAGACATTTGTCACACATATCGACCTAGAAATTCTTTTAACCAAATGCGTCAAGAAGTCTATAACATAATACTCCAATAACTCCAATAACTATTTCTTTACATTTATTTATAGCTAGAATACATTTTGAACAAAGCTTTGCAAACTCCTCTTAACAATGAATTCCTAAGAGAAAAGGAAGTGTAACTCAACTACAATTGGAATATAAGGAAAAGATAAAATTTATGTTTGGTAAAAACAAGGAACTATTTGCAAAACCAAGATTATTGGATTCTTGGTACAATCAGGTCATGAAATGTGGTATGGGAACACATGATGCACAGAGAAAAAATATGGGATGGAGTATCAGAAGGGGGAAGAGAAGGGAGTCGGCTGCCACAGAGAGAGAAGAAAAGAAATAAAAGGAAAAGAAAAGAAAAGAAAAAAGAACAGAGAGGAGAGAAGAGTATGCTGCTAGAAAGACAGAAGAGAGGAAAAGAAAAAAAAAAAAAGAGAGAAAGAGAGAAGAGAGGAGAAAAGAAAAGAAAAAGAAAGAGACGGGAAAAATGAAAGAAAAAATGTGGACGATAGTTATGGCAATTTGGTTCCCAATCCCGAGCAAATTGGAACGAAGATGACCCACGAATTGGAACAGCATCTCAGAACACGTTGTCCGGGGGTTCCATAAATTAGGTAACCATGTGCAAAACATCTGAAAACCTAAGAATGAAAAAAAAATGCAACAAATCTGAGAACCCCCAAACAAAGATCACGGAACACGACTATCTAATCCATTCAAGAAAGGGCATTTTCTCCCATAGTGTTGGCGAACTACTTAAAGATACAATAAAGCAATGCCACTCAAAATTTTTAATTCAATGCAATGCTGTGGGTCTGTATTAGTGCATCTTCAATAAATAGTAGAGTCCTTTTCCTTGTAAAATTAATTCATTCTAGTTTTGATTTGAATCCATATTCAAATTTTGGGTGGGCTTTTCTTTGGAGTTTGGGCATGTTAAATCAGAAGGCTCAAAGGAAACCTTTACCATAATTTCAAGAGAATAACCTTTAGTGAGTTATCTTAAAGAAATGTTATAGAATGATTGAGAAAAGGTTGCCTGCAGTCGAACTTTTTCTTTCTAATTAGGGTGCTTCACCATATGTTCTTTGTCTCATATTGTTTTACAAAAAAAGGAAGTGTCTTGCCCTTTCCTTCTGTATATGGAATTAATATAAAAGTAGTTTTCAACATAGGTATTAAACATATCAAACAGAAATTTAGGAAGCGGAAAAAAAAAAGTAATTAGATGACTTCAATTGGAACTAAAATTATGAAGACATTTCAATTAAGGCAAAACTACTATGTCCTAAGCATTACCTGTCAAGAAATGGCATGACGACATAGTCATGAACAGCAAAGTCCAGTACCCAAGGAATAAATATCAATACTGCAAGAAATTTAGCCTGTAACAAGGATGAATTTGGCTAGGGTGTCAAGTCATATATTGATAAAAGAAAATGATCATGAGCAAGGACATTATTCAAAGTAATAAATAAAACTGCAGTTTTGTTGACAGAGCTTGGATAAAAAAAAAAAAAACCTTAGATATATATAAATGTAACTAGGAATGTAACACTAGGCCCATCAATCAAAAGTGCTAGCTGGAGTTGTTTTTGGAGTAATTGGCACCAAACAAATATACCAAGGATCCCTACCATGCACTGTAGATATGAAATATGGTATGACAAAACATGTGATAATAAAGTTTAAGAAAAATCAAGTGTGACAACAATCAAGGCATTAAGCAATGTCCTTTATAATTGCCTTTTTTTTTGGGGGGGGGGGGGGGGGGGAGGGGGATTGGTGGTGTGGTTGTTCTCCATAATAAACAATTTAAGCCCCAAAAACTTTGATCATTTGTCAATTTCACATACTGGTTAGGTAAACAATATTTTATTTGATTCTTCTTCATATGGAAACTCAATCCCAGTGGAAATCCTCTACTTCGATCAAATATCAATGCAATTTTCAAAACTTTTACACAAAACAAGTTCAACGAACGCATATTAGAGTGGAAGAATACAAGTGAATGTTTAGCGATGTAACACAATATAATGAAATACAAATTCAGTATGTTAACTCTTGTTTCGTAGAAGGTTGCTCGAGTGCTTCATAGATGATTGGTTTAATAATGAGCACCACACTTTTAACTTCTAAAGATTATAACTGACATTTTGATCTTCAATGCGGTTGCACTATAGCTGACATTGTGATCTCAATGCAATGGCTTTAGAACTAACATTCTACTCCATTTCCGTTCATTATGGTTTACTCAGGATGCTCAAAATACATTTAGTAATATTTCAAGTACCACTGGAACTACAAAATTTTTTGTCAGCTAGAGATCCTATCACCATATGCTATTGCATTACAGAATAAGGACTACTCATCTTTTCAGGCTGCACATTCAGTTCTAGAAGATACAGTGCAGTATTATGCAAAGCCAATACTACGGCTAAAAGCCATTGCCATTGAAGAGCACAATATTAGTTCTTTCTAAGAAGGTTTCTCGAATGCTTCACAGATTATGAATTTAATAATCAGCAAATCATTTTTGACTTAAAGAGATTATACTTTCCAACAAAACCATTTGAAACCATGTGACAATGCCTCTAGTCAAATAAAAATGGAAAACGCAAAAAGCATTATATGCATATGTGAGTACACAATATGACATTATGGTGCATTAAACAAATTGCATATAGACACTTTATCATTCAACAAGCAAAAGCAGTATGGCATAATCATGGTAAATTCAAGCTATAGCTAAATTGCATACCGAATTCAAGGAGGCATAACGGAAAACACGGTCTTCATAGAGCACATCCTCTTCGTCCCTACCAAGAACCAAATCTCTAACTGACTCAACAAACCCTTTCTCTGGAATGAGGTCAGTAGGATCTGATCGCACTTCATCGACTGCACCATTACCATCCAAATCTTGACTCCACCAAGAACCATTGGCATGATGATTATTAGTATTATCCACAATCCAGTCCTCCCACCTTTTACTCTCCTCATTCAACATGTCTTCTTGTGCTTCCCTCAACTCCACAATGGCCTCAGCTCTTCTCTTCCATGCCTGAAATTTCTCCTCCTCTGACAAGTCTTCATCACCTGAATTTTCTGATAACTCATCCTCAAGCATATCATCATCTTTCAAACCAAGCCAATTGCCATCATCATCAAAAAAGAATCTTTGCCACCAAGTTCTTTTCTTTGAATGATTTTTTCTATTCTTCTTTGCATTTGGTACTAAATCACAAATTCTCCTCCTTTTACTACTCAATCGAAGCAAAAAATTGGACGGAGTATGAGAAGAGAAAGATTTCCTACGCGGGTTTTGAATCTTTTGATCAATAAACACTAAACTGTGGCATAAGACCATTGAAGTGCTCATTAAGAATAACATGTATAGAATCCAACATTTTCTGGCTTCTCAAAGCAATAACAGCAACAAACTACTCCAAATTGGACTAAACAAACCATCAAGCTGCTTATTAATAACAAACAAAGGCATTATTTAAACTGAAAATGGCAAAATCCCTCAAAAGAAACCAACAGAAAATGAAAAAAAAAAGAAAATTCTAAAAAACAAGAAATCCAGTGACCTTAAAACCCCAGAAAAAAAGATAAAAGATAGTAGTATCTCTTTGTTTGGACTGTGAAGCTACAAGAGCTATACGCAGAGAAGGTAGATAACGGTTTTGAGAGAAATAGCGGATAACCCATTTATTCCTAAGTTACATGACTACCCTCCAGGGTTTTGGGCTGATGAGAATGAAATTACTGTGGCATATACGTAATTTCAGATATACATATGGGGCAAAATCAGAGTGTTGAGAGAGACAGGAGGAAATGCCCAGTAAGCAAGTAGCCTTCCTATTTTGGGGCACAAGTAGCAGGAGCCAGATTATTATTATTATTATTATTATTATTATTTTTGACGAATAAGATAAAAGTCACCAATGGGAATAGGGAAATTTCGTGGCATAAAAAACAAAATTTAGAATTTTTTTTTTTTAACTGAAAAATCTAGAAAAGTTTGATGGTCTTACCCGATGTTATCATAGCTTACCGGTCAAAAAAAATAAATAAATAAGAGATTTAATCGAAATTAAATCGAAACTCTGTAAACATTATTTGTATATATATATATATTTATATCCATTTATATAGTATGAAACTCTGTAAACATTATTTGTATTTATTTTATTTATAAAATTTTGAAATTTGTATATAACTTTAGGTATTTAATAAAATAATTAAAATAAATGTAAAGTAATTAATATGATATTAAATATGAAAGTTTAATTTTAATTATAAAAGTTTAATTTTTAAAAAAAAATCTATTTCTTCATATTTATATAATAATTTTATTTAAATAAAATAAATAGAAAATAATACTATAAAGAATAAATAAGTGGGATAAAATAATAATTTTAATGTATTTTAATTACTTTTATTATTATATTCTCTTATAACTATTTTTATTAAATATTATGTTTAATAATATTAATTTTTATATTTAATATATAAAATTAATAATTAATAATATTAATGAAAAGATAGATTTAGAAATATATTACAACTATAATTATCATTTATATAAAATATATAATAATTTTATATTTATATATCTTTATTTGGAATAATATTTATATATATCTTTTTTTTTACAATGAATGAAAATTAATTAAAAATATTTTATAGTGATAAATTGCATGAAACGCGAGTATACGAACTAATATATATATTAAAATTGAGGAATAGAAAATTTTGAAACTATTTTTATGCTCACAATTTAATCTATCTTTTTTAATATAAAGTTTTGAAATTTTTTATATAATTTTATGTTTTTAAAAAATAATTAAAAAATAAATATTAAATAATTAATAATGTATTTAATGTAAAAATTTAAGTTTTTTTGCTTTTTTTCATACAATTATCTTATTTGAATAAATTAAATAAAAAATAAATAAAAGATAACAATATAAATAAATAAATAGATATGATATAATGGTATCTTTAATATATTATAATTGTTTTCATTTTATTTTCTCAATTTTTTCTTTCATTGAATATTGTGATTGATAATGAGTTAATTACGATTTTTCTTTGTATTACTCATTACATTAACTTTTTCTAACTTTTTAAAAATATACTAATTCCTCCCTTATAAATATTTCGTTATATTTTTAAACTCTTTTATCCAATTTTTTCAAAAAAATAAAAATATATTTATATTTTATTTTTAGTTAATTAATTTTTTTTTTTTGTAAAAAATATTTTTTAGGGTTAAAAAATTTATTTTCATATTTTTGACAAATTTGAAAATAAAAAATTTTATTTTTTAAAAAATTTTAAAATAAAAAATAACAAATAAATAAATTTTTTAAAATAAAAAATAAAAATAAAAAATATTTTTTAAAAATATTTTTATTTTCAAATTTGTCAAAAAATATGAAAATAAATTTTTTATTTGTATTAAAAAATTTAAGAAGAAATAATTTAATTTATTTTTAAATTATTTATAACAAATAAAAAATATTTTTATTTATTTTTTCTTTTCAAATTTATCAAAAAATATGAAAAAAAAAATTTAACTCTTAAAAAAAATTTTAAAATAAAAATAGAATTTAATTAATTAAAAATAAAAGGCAAATGTATTGTAACACCCCGAACTTTTCAATAATTATAGATAGGACTCTAAGGTTATTATAATTGACTTTTTAGCACTTAATTAGATAGTTAAAGGTAAATAACAATTTAGTACATAAAATTTAAATTTTATACTTAAAATACATAATTAAATATAGAATTTCATCAAATAAATTATGGAATCCAAAATTTACATGAAATTCAAATTATGGAAGATAATAGTATTAAAAGTGAGATTTGGGGTCAAAGTATAAATAATAAAAGTTTTGGGGTCAATTTATAAATAATAAAAAAATTGGAGGCCAAATCATAAATAATAAAAATTGAATAAATATCTATCAAATCAAGATAATTCTAAAATGACCCAAAAAATTTTCCTTCTTCCTCCTATAGTGGTCGAAAATTTCTTTTCCATTTTCCCTTCACATTTCTTCTTCTTCCAACCAAAACTTCCTTCGTTAAATCAATATCAAACTTGAATCCAATAATTTTTATGCGTAGTTTAACACCTAAATACACCATAGACATAAAAAAAATTCCATTAAAACCCTAAACAATTCAAAGACGTTAAGTTGGGAGTTTAGAGAAACTTAAAGTAATTGATTCCAACTTGCTTCCTTTTCATTCAATATGATTAGTATGATAGTTATAGATGATTATATAAGTAAATGGAAGTATATATTGGATTGTGGATTGATTAGAGCTTGAATTGGTGGTTATGCCAAAATCTAATTTTTGATATGGATGTGTATAATTTAATCTAAGCTTAGAGTATAAATTCCTACATTAAAATTAGTTTAAAACATGCTAAAAATATATTGTATAAGCAAGAAATCAAAGAAAGAATGGTGATGTTGGTGGTGAAGAACAAATTGACCTAAGGTGATTTTTGGTGCTTTAAAGGTGATTTTGCTCCAAATAACTATCAATGTGAGTTATAAATATATTATTATGCAAGTAAATAGCTTCATTTGAATTTTTGAACAATTTTCCCTAAATTTTCCTAAGGTGGCCGAATGGCTCTTTTCATTTCCTTTGAAAATTTTGCTTTTTCATGCTTAAATTTGAGCCCAAATTCCTTGATGTTTGATTGAGTTTTGATACCTATTACCTTGATTAGAATGTATTCTTAATGTTTGATGAAATGGATAACTTGAGAGTATCCAAAAATGATATCAAATTATTGCTTAAAAGTTACACACCATATATTTGACAAAATGTCTCAATGAACCTAATTTTTAATCCACCAATTGCTTAACCTTAAATTTAATGCCATTTGACACATTGATTCCTAAGGAATATAATCTAGCCTAACCATTTGAGAATTGATTCATTCTATGTGAAATTTCCTTATTAGTTGATATAACATTATAATTAACATGCTTTATATTTACCAAATTTGTTCAATGAGAATTGATTCATTTGTTATGATATTTTCTATTGTATTGACATTAGATTTGAGTTTATTTATATCCATAACCCATATTATATTGAGTATCCGATAACATGACATAATTACCTACCGATTGAGTAGTGGGTGAGAACTATTGGTAATATTCACATTGATACCTTTATAACCCTAGCTAGGAAGGGTTAGGTCCTAGCCATAATATTTAATTGACCTTATATCATTTCACGAGTTTAAACTACTAAAAATATAGCTAATGAGATTTTTATGAGCACGAGTCCCTATATCTGTTATGTTTTATTTTCTATTCATTATGTCTATTCTTTGATTTATGAGACCTTATTTTCATTGATTATTCACTTGTTACCTATTACCCTTTATCTTAGTGTTTGGTGGATTATTTATACATGTAATACCCTATAAAAGCTTACCATATTTTTATGATTAAAGTTCTCAGTTTGTAGTTTGAAATTATCAAAATGACTTAAGATAATTTTAAAAATTCAGTTAGAGCAAAAATGAAAA
Organism: Aleurites moluccanus; assembly: GCA_948193065.1. NCBI lineage: Eukaryota > Viridiplantae > Streptophyta > Magnoliopsida > Malpighiales > Euphorbiaceae > Aleurites > Aleurites moluccanus. Next base: position 7,558 of record CANXYC010285910.1, on the reverse strand, counting down.
ATTTTTCCGGAAAATATCGGCGTCGATATCATTGCTACAAAAATAGCAGTCCGGTCGACAGATGATTTTCTGATTCTGACTAGGGAAAAAATGATTATGTATATACATGTGTAAATACAGTAAAAAGAAAGAGGTGAAAAATGTTTAAGAACACTGAAATAGTAAGCGATGACAAAACCGTAAATAAAGGGAACTTTAGGGGTATAGTGAAATTTGGACTGTCTGAGTTTCAGAACGGCTCTGAAACTATTTTTATTATAAAGTATAAATAAAAATAAGATGTTTGAATATTCACTTTGAAATCCAAATCTCGACGAAATTGTCAGAATAAATTACAGACGGAAATGTGGCAAAAGCATAATTTAAGGAAAGTTTAAAGGCCAAAGTGAAATTTGACATTTGTTTACTATATAAGCCACAATTAGAAAATTTTTGGCCATTTCTTCCTCTTTCTTGTTTGAAACTTGCTCCTTTCATTTCCATTGATTTTTCTTCAATTTTGTTAAGGAAAAATTATGGAAACTTGAAATAAACTACATATTCTTCATCCTCTATCCATTTGCAACCATGAAAATCAAGAAAATTTCAAGAACAATGGACCAGGAGATTTCGGCCAAAGCATCATTTTGAGGTAAATTGATATTTTGTTTGATTTTATGATTGATTTAGGGTAATTAGATGTTAGTTAAATTGGGTGATGTGTTTAATTATATCAATTGATGCATATAATATTTTTGCACAATTTTCAAACCCTAAACCTAAGTTGTATGAGATGATTTGTTGAAATTGGATTAGTATGTGTAAATTGAGTGTAGAATAAGTTAATTGATGAGTATTTTATGGTTGATTTGTCGTAGAAAATTCAATTGAAGAAAATTGCACATTTTGCCTACTTTGAGGAAATTGAAGGAATTAGTGGCAAACCAATTTTGTTAGCTAATTTGGAGTCTTAGGTGAGTCTTTTATGCATCCTATAATATACCTAAAGTGTTAAAATATCAATTGGAAACTTGCTCCAAAATGTCATGTTTGGTCGAACCATATTAGTGTAAAATTGCCTATGATTTTGCTTCATTTTGGCTTATTGTCCTAAGCCAATTTGATCCATTTAATGTTATTTATTGATGTATTTATAATGCCTATGGAATTGCCTATAATGTGTGTTATTATTGATATTTGGGGCAATATCAAAGTTGTACCAAAACCTTGCCAAAATATCATTTCATTGTTGCACACAATGTGTTTGATAAAATGCCTAGCTCAGAAATCCATAGGCCAACCATTTAAATGCCATCGTCGCTAGTGACAATGGCATGCCAATTGCGTTAAATTTTTATCTATAAATGACCAACTTATGTTTGATCTCATTGTTGGTTGCTAGACCTTTGGTCGTTGTATAATCAATTGTTATTGATATCCTATTGATTATATTGCTCATTGAATTGATTGATGACGAGTTATTGATACTTGGTGATGCCATTATTGTGAAATGGTATCTATTGATATGTTTATTATTTCTATTGATTTCGATGTGTTTTGACAGAGTTGTCGCCCCGACAGGGTAGTGAGTACATACTGTCGGCATTGTGCACAATGTATTGTTATTATGCCCTAACTGGGAAGGGTTATTAGTCCTAGTCATAAGACCTGATCCGTCTAATGTTTATTGATATGAGTTTGATTATGTGTTTCACACATATTATATGCATTTCATGGCTCTATATCTGTCTTATCCATGTGATAAACTCTACATTGATGTGATTGTTGACTTGTAGTCATATTATGTACTTGTTTCTGTATCCATAAATTTTGAGCAGATTGATTCATTTATTTTATCTACCTATTGTTCATTGATATTCCATTATCTAATTTATTGGTCGATGCATATTAGATTCACTGAGTATTATATATACTCACCCTCTCACTGTTTCCTATCTCCAGGTACAGAGTAGGAGGCAGATTCCTGACTTTTGTTCCTCCAAGGAATTTTGCAGTATGATAAAGACAGTATAATTAATTTAAACATTGTATCTTTATATATATATATGTATATTAGATGCTCCATAGGTATTGTATAATGGTATAGACAGATTATATATATAAGTGTATGACATATTTTGGAGTATAAATGTATATGTGTATGTGATTATATAAAAATGTATATGTGTATATGATTATGATAATTACAGAAAGTAACAGAATGAATGTCAGAGTAACAAAATGAATAGTGCTTATATGAGTATATGACTATAGATTGATATGTATAGTATGAGATTGTATAGATGTGATGATGGATTCTATGGGTGTCGATCGCCTTTGGCATCTCCCTTACCCTAGGACCGTTGCGGCCCCGAGAGTGGGTCGTGACAATATATTACCTAGCCTTTGATGCATGATAATACATTTATAGCTCATTGAGTAGTAATATTCACCTCTTAGTTGTTTAAAATTTTCAGGTCAGGAGTAGCCTGTTACAGTTCCTGAGACTTATTTCTTCTTCAAAGGAACCATATACTTTTTGCTATATAAATATTCTAAACTTATTTATTTTGTAATTCTTTAGTAACTCCACGGTTAAATAGTTAGTAGCTTATATGTATAATACTTAAATATATGATGTAAATTAATTAAATAGTATATTATAAATTCTATAAATTAAACATTTGATGATGAATGATGTGAAATGAATTATGAAAAATATGTGTTGAAATTGAGATGGGGGATGGAATATGATAACACGTGGTTAATGAGTTTTTAGCAGGGGTTCTATGGGTATTGGTTGTGTAGGCGGGTCCCACATTCTAGGACCGTCATATTCCATTTTTGGGATGTGATAGGTATTTATGTTATTTTACTGTTCTTATTGACTATTTTAGTGTTGAATAATGGAATATCAAGGAAAAATTCAATGAAAGAGCCTAATATTATAAAGAAGCATTGTAATATCCACTATTTTGCTTAAGGGGACTTAGGAAATTTTAGAATAAATAGCAACTCGGTAGCGGAATTGCTAAAAATTTTTGAAAATTCTTATAATGAAATTTAAAGAGAGAAATTGTAATTAGATGGTGAGGTAATATAGAAAAATTAATTTGAAATTAAAATAGCTAAAATTAACTAATGAATTATTGGAAACAAGGAAGTAAGCTTAGGTGAGGTAGCTAGTTTGCACACCTCATAGTTTTTTATTTTTAATAAATTTTATAGAATTCCGATTTCAAAAATTCTTTTTCTCACACCACCATAAGACATTAAGAAGTAAATGAAAAATATTTTCAAGTAAAAATGGATTTAAGAACATTCCTAAAGACCAAATGGAAAATAGATGAAAAAGATGAACTTAGGAAAAATGGCAAGTTTGTAATAATTAGCATGTTCAGGCTTAATTAAACCTAATTAATCAAAGATTAGCATCCAAAACCAATATTTTGGCTCAAAGAGAGCTGACTATTTGGAGAGTTTTAGATTAAAAATATTATTTTTTTTATTTTATAAATTCAAATTATGCAACTTGGTAATTTATTCACCATAAAAATTATTAAATGAAAAAATAAAGGGAATTATTATATAAGCAAGGTGACATCATAAATCAAGAAATATTTGTGCTAAAAAATAATTAATAAAATTATTATTGACCATAAAATTAATTAAAATTCTATAAAAAGAAAAGAAGAAAAAAAAATTGTGATAAGCTTCCCCTCCCCCTCCCTCTCCCTTTCTTCCTTTCCCCTTCATCTTTCTCTTTAAATTTCTTTAGATTAAGTTTAGGAAAAGTCATTCTCATCATTTGGTAAACTTGCTTTGGTAATTGAAGTTATAGGAGTGAAGGAAAATAAGTAGAATTGAAAAAGTTCTTCAAGTTTACTCTAAGGTAAAAAAATAAATTCAAAATTTACTAAAATAATTATTTTTTTAATTTTAATTAATTAAATAGAGTATGAATTAGAGCTATATGATATGAAATTAGTAGATTAATTAATGGAAATGACTAGATTAATTTAGTGAAGAAATTGTGAAACATAAAATGTTAGGTTAGAGTAAAGGAACTAAACCTGAAGAGTAAAATATAATGTTATGTCTTAATTTCTATAGGCTTAGGGGTAGAATTTGATAAAATGGAAATCATGAAAATTATATATATATATATATATATATATATATATATATATATATATATATATATATATATGTCTAGATTATATATCTAGAAGGAAGTTTTGTTAAATTCAGAAATTATTTAGAGATATATATCACTAAATAAAATTGGCTCGGGTTAGAGTTTCCACTAAGAAACTCTATTGAATTCTGTAATTTTGAAGATCTTTGTAATATCTTCCATTTTGTAGTATTTTTATTGATTTTGTATGTTTGGAGAACCTATTAAAAATTTTAATGAGAATGTTGAGAATTTCAGGAATTTTCGATTATCGATGCTACAGGATTTTATGATGATCATTTCATATTCTTAAAGACATAATTTGGTAAAGTGTAAAACATAAAAGTTGTTAATTTATATCTTAGCTATAATTCTATAAAATGGTTTGACAAAATTCTGTATATGTGATGAGTTGTATTTATTTGAGCAAGGCTGGTCTAGTTGAGAGTTTCTGCAGAGATGCAGTGTCTGTTTGGAATTACTAAGAATGACTGAGGCAGAATTAGATAAAGTTGTGAACTTAAAAAATGTTCCTTTGTATGTTGAGATGATGACTGTAAAGTTTCAGAATTTTTGGATAAGTATATCTCAGTGGAGAGTGATTTGTATCAGGGTTGCTCAGTTAGATTTTGGGACAGGAGTCTGAGTGACTTTTTGGAGGGTCACTACGGTCTATGTGTTGATTATTTTGAATTGAAATTTTGATAGGTTGTACTCCTGTATGTTGATGTTAAGTGACAAAAAGAATTAGTGAGTTTGGATATTTGTAGCTCATGTGCGAGCTGGCTAAGTGGGGGGATGTTCAGGCAGGAGTTTAATTTAGAAGAATTTGTTATGGCGAGCCAGCAAAATGCGAGGAGACATTTTGCGAATTGGAAATGCGAAGTGGCGTGATGGCGAAGTAGCGGAGTGAGGTTGCCGAAGTGGCAATAGGCGAAGAGCTTTGGCGAAGAGGAAAGGCGAAGAGGCATTGTGCGAAGAGGGAAAGTGCGAAGAAGCGAAGAGGCGAAGAAGCGAAGAAGCATTGCCGAGGTGGCATATGTGAGGAAAAGTTGCGAGGAGAGTATGGCGAGGCAGCATATGCGAGGTAGCATATGCGAACTGGAATGTGCGAGGAAGCATTGCCGGATCAAGATTGGCGGGCTGGCAAGTGCGAGCTGGGAATGCGAAGTGGGATTGGCGAGTTGGATAGGCGAGGTAGCTTTGCCGAGGCGGGTCTGGCGAGGCGAGCTGACTGGCATATTTCTGGGGCAGTGTCTATTTAAACCCAGTGAACCCCAGTAGCATTCCACGATTTTTTTTCTTTCTTCCTTCGTTTAATTTCAGTATGTTCTCAGAATATTTTCATTTATTGTCTAAGGCATTAATACTCAGATTAATGCAATAGACTTCTAGATTAGTCTATATTAAGGCAGAATCATCAGATTTGAGCAGAAATTGCAGAAATTTCAGTTTGAAGGAAATAAGGTAAATTTTCTTCCTAAGCTATTTTCTTTGCAATTATTTAAGTTTATGGGTTAGGATAATTAATTCTGAGCATACAGAATTTATTGTTAGTGATCTGAAACTATTAATGGTAATTAATGAGGGAGAATTTGGAGGTTGAGACTGCCATGAATAGTAACTCCGAAAATTTAATGCAGATTTTCTTTAGGAAATAAATGAAATTGTTGTTGGGAATTAAGAATAGAGACTCTAAGATAGTTAATTATTAGGGAATCATGTTGAATATTATTGGTTTGGAGAAACTCTAATTTTTATATATTTGGGAAATTTCTTAGGAGAAGAAATTCGAATTGATTAAGGAATTAATTGAGCAGAATTCTAAGGAGGAATTTAAGAAAAATTTGTGTAAGAGGTAAGTATGAACATCCTATTTAATTATTGTTCCTTGGGAATTAAAATGACCAAAGTATTCTTATATTGATTATCCTATTGCATACCTATATTTATATACTTGAATAATGTGAATGGCTTGATCAATATTCTTTGATCAAGTCTACATGTTTCTTGCTTGTGAACCCGATTTGAATAATGATATATGATGATGGTCTTGTGACCAATATGCTTCTTATGATTTTAAAACCCGTGACCCATGGATAGAATGCTCTTCCTACTGAGAGTAAATTCATTGGTCTATTGTGCACTTTGGGAGTCCAACCGATAGGGTTTTTATCGGTGTTCCACCCAGAGGGGGCCAGGAACTCTAGGCGCATGCCTGGCCAAGCATGTGTGCACGTTGAGGTAGCAAGGTTACCGATACGTATGTTATGATATGTGATCAGTTCTACCAGATGAGATTTAATAATGCCATTCCTTGTGGGCATTCTATGTTCTAAATATGAGCCATGATTTGAATTTGACATGATTTGATGTAGCCAAATTATTATGAAAACCATATTTCTTTCAAGTAAAGCTCATGACATCTTTCATGCCTATATGTATAATTATTTGTTCATGACTAGGATTTGATATTCAGTTCTTATTGTATAATGTTCATATCTTACTGAGGTGAAGGCTCACTCCTCTTCTGTGGATTTCAGGTGATAGCTTAGCTTGTGAGGGGGCTAATAGAGAAAATCGGGCTTCTTGACTTCTTTACTCCAAGAAGCTTCATTGTAATAATTCTTTTGAGACATTTTGAATATTTATTAATCGTATTATGATACTATATGTATTGGAGTGTACTCTAGAGCTCCGTAGTTAGTCTTCGAGGATACTAGAACATTTTGATGTATGATTGTTACCTTTTTGGGTACTCTTGTTCCTCAGTGATATGAGATGTCTCTTTTGATCATTAAGGAACAAGAAAAAGATATGAAATGATAATAGAAAATATATAATTGATGTTAAATTATATGTTTGGAAATAATCATTGTATGAAAATGTATGATGTTGAAATTGATAGAATGGTATATGAGATTCAAGATTTGTGAGTTCTACGGGTTATGGTGGCCTTAAGCCTACCCTTGCCCTAGGACCGTCGCACCACTGGAGTTAGAGTGTGACAGAGGTGGTATCAGAGCTCTAGGTTTACAATCCTTAATATAGAAGATAAATAGAGATGCATGAGCACTAGCATAAGAGTTAATTAAGACAACTAAGGAGCATAGGATAATGTCTCGTCCAATTGTGTATCCTTTGATATGTATATGTATTAAGTATGTATAGTGAGTCTGATGTGTTTGTTCTTCTTATCAGTATCGAGATGCCTCCGCGTCGAGGAAGAGGATGAGGTTGAGGCCGTCCTAGGAGAGAAGTTCCTTCGAAGAGGCTTCAGGAGGAGGAAACAGAGGAGATGAGGTTCCTCCTGTGCCACCAGTAGATGTGGCTAATATGGCAGCGGTTAAACCAGCTACAGAGGAACTATGAGGTATTAGCTGAGTTTATTACTCAGCAGAG
>CANXYC010285851.1:0-17413 GCA_948193065.1 Aleurites moluccanus | reverse complement strand
TTGGAAGCTCTTGAGAATTTCCTGCAGTTTTTATTACCTGGTGGCTTCTACTGCCTGCTTCGTGCACATTATGAAAATTCAGGTATTAGCAGAACGTGAGCAGAAAATTCAAACTGAGGTGAAAGAAATAAGGAAGGTGTTTTATTGTGATCTCTGCAACAAGCAATACAAACTGGCTATGGAATTTGAAGTTCACCTAAGTTCATATGATCACAATCACAGAAAGGTGCATGACTTGGCATGTTGCTGAATTTTCTTTTTATCCAAAGTGTGTGACCTAATTTGGCTCAATCTTTCAACTTTCTTGGATCATCATTGCAGCGTTTTAAGGAAATGAGAGAGATGCATGGTGGTAGCAGTCGTGATGATCGACAAAAACGAGAGCTGCAACGACAAGAGAAGGAGATGGCTAAGTTTGTTCAGATGTAACCTGCACGCCTAATTTCTTTGATACATTTTAATTTGAGCCTTTTAGCATGTTTTTTCATCTCTGGGGCCTGATTTCCTTCATATTTTTGTATTCTTCAATGCAATCTAGGGCAGATGCTCGTAAACAGCAGCAGCAGCAGGAAGAATCTGGATCTGCCCAGGTTTTAAATTCACTTAAAAGTGCAACTGCAGTTGCTGATCAGGATCAGCGGAAGGCATTAAAATTTGGGTTTTCTTATAAGGGTGGCACCTCTAAGGTATGCAACTGAAGTTGGGAATTTTAACTACATATCATCACTACTCATTTTGGTCATGTTTATTTGGAAGCTACTTAGTAAAACTAATGAAGGTGGTGTTTTCGTAGTATACATCATAGATTCATGGATTTATCCTGCTTGTATATAAATAGATTTGTTCTCATAAGTGAAATTCATATAATGTCAAAAACTTGGGACATGATGACATTTATTGTTAAAATTTTGAAAAATGATATTGGAGGCATTGCTTCTCTTTTCTCCCTTTTCTTATAACCTGCGGTGATTTGGCACTCATGTAATACAGCATTCAGACATGAATAATTATTTCCTTTGATGGAAATCTTTTGTAAACTGGCACTTTGCTGCTTAATCATTTTTTCTGTCATGTTAATTTGTTGCTTTGTCTCTTAATAGGGGTCATTTGGAAATGCTGCAAAGAAGTCAAAAGGAGCTGTTGCCTCGGTTTTCGGCAATGAGAGCGATGAAGAACAGTAGATTTTGACTCTGCAGCTGGACATCACCATCATTTATTTGGTTGATGATTTCAAGAACTCTTATATTTATGGATCTGAAGATCATATTTAAGAGTGTTAATATTGAACTTGAATGGTGTGATTGTCGAGCAAAGATTATTGTATTGCAAAGCATAATTTGTATAAAGATCCAAGACTGGGTGGAAATTCTCTGTACCGTAAGGATCTGTTTAATGTGTTCTTAAACTTTGGCGCGTGTTATTTGTTCTTGCAAGTGCAGAAATGCAGATACTGTTTCTCATATGCTTCTTCTTGACATTGCTATCGATTCCTTGTTATTTTAGCATCATCTTTTTTGTAGCCTCTTGTGCTTGATTCATATATTGTGTGATTGCTTAGAAGACGTTATAAAACAATGTTTACTTGAAATAACATTTAAAAACGTGTGATGAATTGTACAATTTATGTGGAAGAAGTAAGATCTTTTACGAGTGTGGCATGCATTTTTTTTAATTGGTGGTATGCTATGTCCAAGTGCCAATCTTAGCACCCAGGGCCAGGAATTTTTTTTTTTAGATGAATTCAGCGCCAGAATTTTGTAACTCCGTCAGATGCAAGTTTGTGAAATTTATTTGAAAATATCATTTTTATTTTATGTGAAATGAAAAAATTCATTTGATTTTCATAAATTTAATTTTATTGGTATAATTAAATCAAATTTTATTATTTATAAATTAATTTTAAATTTCAATTTCATTTACACCAAATAAAGGTTAAAATAATGTGACTAAATTAAAACGTAACCTTTTTTTATTAATTGCCGAATGATTTTTTTTTCTCCAAATCATGTTTTCTTGAATCGAAAGGAATATTAAAAGTTTATATGGTTAATTAGAAAAAAAAAATGTTGAAATTTCATGAATTTTTGGCAATTAGGCCAAAACAATACAATTGAACCTTTGGGCGCACTGTGAAATTATAACCATGAGGCCCTCTTTTAACTGAAAAATCATAGGATTATAAAATATCATTGTCATCATACATTTATCCAATTGTTGTCATAATAGGCATAAACAAGCACACACCTTTACAATCTAATCGTCCACTTCAAATAAAATCTACAACATCACAGACATATACCTAACAAATTAAATGGTCAAATTCCTAAGCAGCCTCAGCAAAGCCCAGCTGCAGATCACCAAAGTCGAACACAGTGTGATATGCTCTCATGAACACATCTCCAAGAATCCTGTAAGCAAAAGAAAATAGAACCCATTAGTAGAAGAACATAAATATCAATATGCACGTCTATAGCCATAAATTAAACCCAGTAACCATATTTGCATACCAGAGAGGACCTCTTGAAGGAGGCACATCAAAAGCTGAAAACCCACTAATGCAAACTGCAGAAGCACCTTCTCCAGTTTTCAATATATACTGCAAGTACACAAGTTGCTTTCATATAACTATGAACAGAACATTTAAAATATTTTTGGCACTATTATCTGAACTACTATTTTGAGAAAAACACTATATTAAAATATTGATTAAAGATGGGTTAATTTGAAACATTCTAGTTGTAAAACTCTAAAATAGGTAACTGTTTCAAATTACTTTTTCCAACAACATTTAGAAATGAAACAAACCTGCTCAGGACTGAGGTTGAAAGGTTTATCTCCTATGGTGAAGGTAATGCTTGGCATGGCTGAAATGCGGTCACAGTCGATTACTGACTCGCCCATTGGACTTGGTAGACTGTCGCATAACTGTGAAGGATCATAGCCATAAATCAACAACACACACATAGAGACTGGCTACTGAACAGAAGTGTTGTTTCAGAATAAGTCACCTTATTCACATAGTTGAGTGCTGCCTCCTTTGTCGCCTTATGTTTGAGTTGATTCTGGACCCAAATGACAAGCATCTCACAGGCAGTGCATAGAAGATCATCCCCAATAGACGATCCTTCCATGTTTTGCCTCTCAAGGACTGATGCGATCCCAGTTCTACACATAATCATGTTTCACAGTCAATGTAAGATGCTGCTGGGGCATTTTTATCAACTGACAAGGACAATACCAACTAGATTGATATTGATATTGTGTTAAGAATTGAAGGGATCAATTCCCCTATAAATTTATGCCAAAAAAAAAAAAGAAGGGAAATCAGCAATGCAGTTTGAAAAAATGTTATGGCTTTGTCAGGATAACCCCTTACCTCACATACTTAGCCTCATAGAAAAGGCATAAACCAAGCTGCGAACATACCTTACTGGGTTGTACCTGAAGAGAACAATTTAAAATTTCAGTATATCTACTACTGAAAAAGCATATAAAAACTTAATGACAAGAAAAAAAAAATCAGTAAATTAATTGTCAGCCGTACCCCTGATATCAAGAGATTCCACATTAACTCTCCATACTGTGTAACCACTTCTTTACACTCAGCACTCACAATTCCTTCAGCTCCAATGGCATGATTGATCTCAGCCACAATAGGCTAAAAATTATAGCTAATTAGTGTATCATTGAAAAAAAAATACATAAAGGATGAAATAAAGATCATTAATGAAGAGACTGAAGATCGCTTTTGAAGGACGTTGATTGCTGAAATGATGAAATAAGGAAATAACTTACAGTTGGACCAGCAAGCAAGGATGTTCCTGAGTCCACAATTGCAGCACAACCCCCCGCACACACACCTGCAAAATCATGAATATCTTCAACTATCAATTGACTTTGTTGTAAGATGGTTTTTCAACAGAAATGGAATTTCTCTGCAGTTCCTAAACAAATTCTGTCATCAAGCTGAATCTCTAGTATGGAAACTTGGGAGCCAACTAAGAAATACCATGTGAAGAATTAGACAATATTAGGCTGCTGCATCTCATGATCTAAATAATTTGGATATAAGGTGCTCTGAAGTTTCTAGTTTTGGGATTACCAACTTGAATATTCACTTTACAGAAATAAATAATTTTATTAGAAAATATAAACAACATAGTAATGCAGATGTTCAGATGCATGAAGATCACCTGTTGAACGGTCTCCAATTAGAAAATCTCCCATGGTGAACTAAAAAGGGAAAAGGTTATTAAGAATTGGTTCTCATCCTTATTTTTTTCATAGAAAATGGCATATAAGAAAGGGATAAAATTAATCTGAAGACATTTCTTACCTGCCAATAACCTTTTTCAGTAACTGGAACGTAGATATGGTTCCCCTTATAGTGTCTTTCATCAACACCACCAAAAACAATCTCACCACCCTCGCTGGCATCCGCACCCTTGTTGAGCCAGAATGAAAAGACTTCATCATTCACAAGGCGTTGCTGCACCATATTGTACCTGAATCTTTATCATGAATCAATGTGTCTAATGCACTAGTAGCAAATAATTGTAGAAATGTGAACTCTATGTGTGATAAGGTATTCCAAGGAAAAAATTAGGATTATCAAATAACTGAAGAATAGACAGAACGATACCACACAGGAACAGCATTCCCCACTGAGATTTCCTGAAACCCAAGTCCCAGAATTCCATCAAACTTTGCCAAGACAAATGTAAGACTTCCTTCTCGCGTAGCCTCGATGAAAACCTGTATTAGAAATGTAGGATGCACATTATTGTTGGAAGAGGATAAATGATTCTTAAACTATATATAATATATGGGCTAGAACTTACTTGATCCTTGACAACAAGATTTCCAACTGCAACATTATCTTGACTGAAGAAACCAGATATTGATCCAGTTCCATAACGTATATCACAAGATGTTCCTGAATCATATTTGGTAAAAAATAATTTGAGCATTAATTCTGCAAGCATACTCCTCAAAATATGCAATATTCTAGTAATACTAATCTCATGGAACAATTAAAATGAAAATATAGAGACCACGTTGTTACCATTCTCGATGTATGTCTTGGATCGACCTGACTTGTACTTAGAATGGAAATAGCAGGCAAGCTGCAGGTGGTAATTATGAGTCAATAGCTGAATCTGGCTTTAAGATGATATAAAAGCTAATGTAACTCAGTAGAACTCACAGAAAAGCGACATTTTGAAGATGGAATCCAGAGATTGGAACTCCCAGTATCAAAAATGACGGTGAAGTTCTGTTGGGGTGAGCCAATAGCAATTTCTCCGTAGTATTGAGCATCCAAATAGTTTTTAAGTGGTACTATATCTATATCTGAACTATGAAGCATGCTGTCTGCATGAACTCTTAAATATTCCTCCAGCCTTGCAATTCTGGCAGCTTTAATGCTTTCAAGATCTAGACGACGCTTCTTCAAACTTATTCTCACTAGGTCATCAGATTGACGACGCTTCTTCAAATTTATTCTCAATAAGCCATTAGAGCTAGCAGGAAGAAGCAAGCATGTCAAAGCCCATAAACAAAAGGCCACCCACAGAGTTTGTTTCCCCATGTGTAGGAAAATTCCTGAAAGAAAAGATCAGAAAAGGATTCAGCTGGACAAATTCATATCAACTATATGCCAGAAAAGGAACAATTTTAGAAAATCATAAAGAGATTATAAGACCTAAATATACTCATTTCAGGGTATTCAACTGCAAACAAATGAATCCAGGCATAAGTTACGGGCTTATTTTCTTTATTTCAATGGTATAATACACCCTAAAAGAACTAAAAATTTAGGAAAATTACTGGGATTCACATTCTACTCGTTTCAGTTCACATAAAAATTTCAGAAGACAATAAGAGTATCGAACAGTGACTCTGCACTATCCAGAAACCTGATAACCTTAATCTCATTCAATTGTTATATCTATTCTTTCAAAAGTTAAGAAACACACAAGTGCCCCCATTCCATTTAATCGGGAAAACAATGACAGAAGCATGAGACTACTATGTCCTTTGAAAGATTACAGAAAAATATACAGAACCCATAAGCAAAAATTTACTAATTACATATTATAAAACAAATAATAACAGATAAAGGTTGTTGATTTACATCCTAGAAGAAAGCAAGCTAGCTAGTTAGCAATTAACAGTATCATCTGAACCATATTTATACAAGACACACATATATATTATCAAGAATTGAAATTTAGAACTTAAACCTGAGTAGAGATGCAACACAAGCAAAGAGGAGAAACTGAAGTGAAGAAAGAGCAAAAAAAGTTTAAATAGATTTCCTTAAAACAGGGATGAGAGACCCTTCAAAGACTGGTGTTCAATCCAGTATCCACATAAATATAAATCCATGCAGATAAAATTTTGAAAAAGAAATAATAAAATTAAAAAACAACATCACTCTCCATATATTTTGGCGCGTGCAAGATTTGAATTTGACATGTTCAAGAAACCACACACTATACAACAATATAATGAACTAAAGAACAAACACAAACCTTGCATTAACTTCAACAGTTCATTTACAAAATTTGTGATAAATATCTGCTCAAGGAAGTTTCCATTGCTTGTTGAAAGGGATATCTAATTCTAATTTTATCTGATTGTAGAAATTACTTAGAAGTTTCAAAAAGACGGATAGACATAAACAATATTAGTACTGTAAATAATACCAAAATAAACGAATGCCTGTGCCTGGTAATATTTTTCAATTCCAAGGGAAAGATTAGAGCTCCATTTGTTCCACACAAAATGATTTGTCTAAAAATTTCCACCAAATAAACAGAGCCAAGGCCCTAATATTGAATAATGGTGCCAACTTGAATGGCAGGGACTGTGGTCTACTAAACAATATTTGTCCATAGACTATATATGGTTATTAATTCATAGCCAAAATATAATATTACTATATGATCCATCTGAGATAATTGAATATATAAATTAATATTTTTAAATATAAAATTATAAAAATTTTAACAAATTCAAATACTCAATATACCAAAATAAGCCCTTATGCCCAGTAATATAACTTCTAATGGTAAAAAAAAAAAAAAAGCTTTTTATCTTTTATTTTTTCAATATTATATATAATAATTTGAATTATACATAGAAGATGTTTACAAAAAAAAAAAATAATAATAATAAGGAAAAAATTGAAATTTTATTTTAAACCCTAATACCCCCAAAAGAGTATATTTCTCAAATTGTTGGGCCTTTAAGTGTTTAAGTTGGGTGTTTTAATATGAATTAAACAAAACCAAATCAGCCCAATCTGTAGAAGAGTCCAAGCTGCTAGAGGCCCAATGATGGAATCCCAATAATCCAATGATGTTAAAGCCCATGGAGTCAAAAATAATGCAACACTTTATATATTATCATATTATGATGTTAGAGAACACGAGTAATGCCATCTTATTTGATAGCAATAGCTAATTTAAAATCAACTAGTTACGAATCATTATAATATAGTTTGTCTAAATAGATATGAAGAATTTAATTTTTTATAATTCATATTTCCGTGTTATATTTTAGAACACGACGTTATTTAAAATTATTTAAAATGAAAATAAATAATTTATATAATTAAATTTAATTAATTTTAAAATTTTAAAACTAAAATTTAGTTGATTTCGGTTATATTTCATAAAAATGGAGTAATTATAATATACAGGTAGCATTATATTAAAATTTTAATAAATCTTTATGGAAGTTTAACCAAACTCTACCCTTAAGAAATTAAATTAAATATGTCCCTTTCATAGATATATAGTGCACCTAAAAGAACAATCAATCAATCAATCAATATATATATATATATATAGAGAATCATAGAGAGAGAGAGAGAGAGAGAGGACATTGAAATGATAAATTTTGAGAATAACATCATATGCATGATGATGTTGTGGCATATGAGACAAACAAAATGGCGTGGCTGTAACATATTAAAATTGCCGTCGATTATTTGAATATTCCTTTTTAAATACTATATAGTATAGTAAATGGAACCTTTTTCCACCATTGTTGTTGCCTTCTCACCTTCCATATTGAAGTGTTTTTTTTTATTTATTTATTATGATTTTATTTATTTATTTTATTATATTGTTCCTCTCAATCTTTACTTTCCACCAAAAAGTCATAAACAACAAACTAATACTATTATACATTTGCCCTTTACTAATCATTATGATATAAAATAATATGAATATGGTTAATCACTGAAATCAATCAAATTTTTAAATTATAATTTACAAATACAGCAGAATAAACTAATTAAGATGCTATAATTATAATCAACTTAAAAATAAATAAATTACATCGAATTATATATATATATATATATATTGGATGGCAAAAAATACAAAATGCAAAATTTAGTTGCTGTTTAAAATTTATGTTGCCCAAAATCCAAACTCAATTGGATTACTAAAATTCATTTTGGTGTTTAAAATTTGTGATTGAAATTTAACTAATTTAATAAAATTTGAATTAGTAAATTTTCATCCATATATTTTAAAAATTCAAATGAATTTTGGCAATCAATTGAATTGCCAAACACCCGTGGAATCACCATTTGAAATCCGGAGGCTAGCAAACGCCCACCATATCATCTGCTTGTAATAGGTGCATCAAACCGGCAGGAGCTGCTTGAAAATCATTGCTCAATTAGAGCCAGAAAACCCTGGGACTACCACTATTTAACATGGACACAACATACTAAGAATCAAGCTCTGATTCCAGTTTTTAATATCCTTTATCCTTGGCCACAATAAATCCTTGCATTACTGTCCAAAGCTCAGTTGTAACCGAGTTACACTCACCAACATTCAGCACAAAACCTCCACACCACCGACCCAAGTGATCTCGAAAGACACTTCCACCACTTGCAATATAAAATTTACATATTATTTGTAAATAAAAATATAAAATTTTATAAATCATAAATAATATTTTTGAGTCTAACTCAATGATGATAATTTTTATATAAATAAAAATAATAATTATATTAATAAAACAATTAATTTGATAAATTCAACATAATAAAATAAACAGGCACTACTTAATAATCATATTATTCATAACTTAACTTTTATATTTTCAGATGATCAGATCACTTAAATAATTATTAATATTTAATTATTATTATAATTAAAATATTCAACATCAATTTTAAATTAAAGGACAAATGCTTATATAAAAAAAATTTAATTGTGGAGAATGAAAATGATAATAATAATATTATAAATTGATCACAAATCATATAATTGTATTTATATGCATTTCTTAATTTTTTTAATTTAATATTAAGATGAAATTATTACTAAGTAAGATTATTAAATATGAAATATTTATCATTAACAGCATTGATGATCCTACATAATTTACAAATTAAATTTTTAGAAAGTATAGAGATAAAAATAAATAAATAAATATATATTTTTCTCACACAAATTGGCGCGAGTGGCACAGTGGAGCACATTCAATAATTCATTTACAGTTAATGGAACTTGGAATTATTATTTTTCTCCGCCTCTTCACGTCGTTCGCGATGTCCTCTCTTCTCATCTCGAAACCTTAGTTTATCTTTCCATGGCTAATCACAACAGCAAAATCCACACCCTTAATGGCTCCGATCACTGCAATTCCGCCATAACCAAAAAGCCCAAACTTTCTTCTCCGATTTATATTACCGATTCCGAAATCCAATCTGAATTTTCCCACCACGACTCCTCCGACGCCCGCATCAACAACGGCAGTTTTGGCAGCTGTCCACAGTCTGTCATCTCCGCCCAGCAACACTCGCAACTCCAATTCCTCCGCCAGCCTGACAAATTTTACTACAATCAGCTCAAACCTGGTATTCTCCATTCCCGATCCATTGTCAAATCCTTAATCAACGCTGACCTTGTCGATGAGGTTTCCCTTGTTGATAACGCTACCACTGCGGCGGCTATCGTTTTGCAGAAATCATCTCGGGCCTTCTCTGAAGGCAGATTCAATAAAGGGGATGTTGCCGTTATGCTTCATTATGCTTATGGATCTGTGAAGAAATCCGTCGAAGCTTATATCACACGCGCTGGTGGACATGTGATTGAAGTTCAGTTGCCTTTTCCGGTGAAATCCAATGAGGAAATTATTAGTGAATTTCGAAAGGCTTTGGAGAAAGGGAAAGAGGATGGGAAGAAAGTGAGGTTGGCTGTGATTGATCACGTCACTTCCATGCCTAGCGTGGTTATTCCTGTTAAGGATTTGGTTAGGATTTGTAGAGAGGAAGGTGTAGGCCAGGTTTTTGTTGATGCAGCTCATGGAATTGGATGTGTTGATGTTGACATGAAAGAAATTGGGGCTGATTTTTATACTAGTAATTTGCATAAATGGTTTTTTTGCCCTCCTTCTGTTGCGTTTTTGTATTGTAGAAAGTCGAGTAATGATGATTTGCATCACCCAGTGGTTTCCCATGAGTATGGTAATGGGTTGGCTATAGAGAGTGCTTGGATTGGAACTAGGGATTATAGCGCTCAATTAGTAGTTCCTTCAGTTTTGGAGTTCATCAATAGATTTCCAGGTGGGATTGAAGGAATCAAGAAAAGGAATCATGAGACTGTGGTGGAGATGGGAGAGATGTTAGTTAAAGCGTGGGGGACTCATCTTGGATGCCCACCAGAGATGTGTGGGAGCATGATCATGGTTGGATTACCTGTTTGTTTGGGCATTTCGAGTGAATTAGATGCTTTGAACTTGAGGACCTATTTGAGGGATAATTTCGATGTTGAAGTTCCAATATATTTTAGGGCTCCAAAAGATGGGGAAGTTGGTTCTATTACTGGGTATGCTCGGATTTCTCACCAAGTCTACAACAAAGTTGAGGATTATTACAAGTTTAGGAATGCCATTAACAAAATTGTTAGTGATGGCCTTACCTGTGCATGTCTCCTTGATTGAAGAGGTATGCCTCGCTTCCAATCATTCAGATGATCTGTAAGCTGTTTGATCACAAATACAGTTTTTTATTCTATCAAATAAAAACAATTTCAAGTCATTAATCTATTATTGTATAATCTGCTTTGCAAGGTACTAATGTACTAAGAACCTTGAATTGTGGGGAGGATTAGTCAATGGGGCTTGATTTTAGAGCTGATTCCAATATGTGTGCTTAACCTAACTGATTCAGAATAATGAATGTCCCAAGTGTGTCTCATATACTGTTTGTCGGTCATCTGCACTATCAAGGTATCTTAAAATGTAATTTAAAAGTTTATGGCAAGAGTATAATCAGAATAACAGGCGGCACTCTGGATGCTCTTGTAGAATTAGTAATTCGAGTAGTCAAAATTGTGGCTTCAAGGAGCCTGCATTTCCTATGTTGTCTTCCACTGCATAGTTTAAGCTTGATTTAAGAATATCCCATGTTTCAATCAAATTCCCAAATGACTTAATTGCTCCTCATCAGTGGCTCAACCACTTTTAATTTCCACTCCCTGGAACTTCAATGAGCTCTTCTTCTTTGCTTACTACAAATGCCTCTTTCAGGAAGCTTTTAAACCTATTTCCCCATCAAACTACCATTACAGAAGTGCAGACTTGAGGAGAGCTTGTAGAACAGTATAACTGCAATACCATGAATGATATTTGAAATTTGCATCAAGAGTAATTCTTGATTAAGATAAAATTTGCAGTCAAGTAATAAAGGTTTATGGTTTATATTTGTCTTATTATATTTATGAGTTAACTTCAATTTATGCCCATTTATTAGCAAGATGGTTCAGTACATTATTCTTTGGAGTAGTAAATCAATGATGAAGTGGGGTTCTTTTTTACTTCCTCAAACCGTTGGCTGGGCAATGCCTAGCCCTATGCATCTCGTATTGATTTTGACATTTTATTAATAGCACACTAATTCCCCCTGAACTAACACCCCACCCCATTCCTCTACTTTTTGCAGAGAGATTATTTCCATGAATTAAATGTCGATGTCATTGTATTTTGAAAATTCTGATAACTTCCCCACTACTCCCCTTTTTTCCACCATCTATCTGCATGTATATTCTTTCTTTAGTAAATTAGTAATGCAGCATAAATATGTTGCCAATATTCACATTCTTTCTTTTTTAGAGGCAACGTCAAATTTTAATCCCTACTGTAATTTTTTAGGGACCTTTTTTGTCATTATTGTCACTTAAAATGTCTGCTAAAGTAAGGTAAAATATAAAATGTCTGTTAAAGTAAGATTAAATATCTTGCTTTGTTATTGCAAATATTTCTTGTTAGAGTGTGTGGCTGGCAGCATCAGCTGAAAATGTTTTCTATGCATTTGAGTTTTGTAAACAAGGTAGCAGAATCATTTTGTTGAAACTTGAAAGATTCTCATTAGTCGTCATATACAAGGCATTGTAAACTGCAAGGGTGGTTACCCTAGAAACATCCTATGCATGCTTCAACTTGATGTATGCAAGTGAGAAAGTATCTTTGCCAGATTTCATTGTTGAACAAGTCAAAACATCTTTGTGTATTTCAATCTATAGAATTTGATTTGCTTATTTTGAAGTTGTTTTTAACCTGTCCTTTTCTCTTTGTTTGCAGTTCAACGAGGCACACTAGAAATATTCCAATGAATAACAGCCATTATCCTTGGCCAGTGTTCATGGTTTCGGTACCATGAACCACCAACCTCCCTCCCCCTCTTCTGTAAATGAAATGGATTGTGAAATAAACTGCAGAAGGATTCCTGCATTAAAGCTGCGGCATTTCTTTTTCAGTTGTATGAACTTTTCTGTTGTACTCAAAAGATATATTTTTGTAAATGGTTTGATGTTGGATGACAAATTTTAGGTTTTGCATACTTTTAACTCTTCAGCCATGTAAATGAATGAATTCTTCTCGTTTGGGCTGGACAATTAAGCTTGATTATGACTTTTTCTACATGCTTCCATTGTTGTGGACTTGTAATAGCTATGATCATTCTTCTGGTTTTTAGTTTTACATGCCATGTAAAGAGTATTATTGACTGCTAATTTGCGAGTATTTGTGCATCAACTTTTAGACGGCAATATTAAACTGCCTGGGATGAAATTGAAAATCATGATGATTCATCAGTTGTAGAGCTTAATTTATATGTTCTGCATTGAACGAACTTTTTTGTTTCCTGTGATTGTGATGTATATGATCATTAAGAATCCATTAAGAAAACGAATGATTTTTAAGAGCATGAGGGCATGAAGATTCCCATGGAATATGCTCTGTTAATTGATATACTAATGTAAAGTTGGCAACTTGGCATTATCTGTGACTAAAATTTTGGAGTGGTATGACAATTGAGAAGGCAAAGCAGCTAATTTTGCTAATATAATTCTTTTTTTTTTTTTTTTAACTTTATGCGTATTATATTAGATTACTCTGTACGCTAAACGTAGTTAAACTTATAAGATAAAACTAAAAAGTTAGGCTACTTATATTTAGACTTGCATTATAAGATAAAACACAAAAAGCTTGTTTACAAGACGAAATTAAATGCCCATATCCACGTCCAAACACAAAAGTCCCAAGCTTATTGTATTATAAAAGTAGTTTTAAATTATTATACAGTTTTTTTTTTTTTTTTTTTTTTTATACCTAAAAATATTTTATTTTATTTTTAAAACAATATTTATTTAAAATAATAAACCCAAAATTAAAAGTATGATTCAACAATAAAATTTTAAATTGACTATATACTACAATATCAATAATTGCCTGCAATATAATATAAAATAATTGGTTATTGAACTAATGAGTAGTGACTAGATAACAAATTTTCTATCCTGTATTTTTTTATAGATAGAACAACCAAACACGAAACTTATATGATATGTTCTTTCACCAAAATAGGAAAAAAAAGGAGATATATTTTCAAATTATCTGCCCGTGTCAGTGTCAAACAGGATCTTCTCGAGTAAAGCTCGCATCGCATCTTCAGGAAAGTTACATTTTCATGTAATAGCCCTCTTTCTTTCTATATGTAATTTTATATGCCCAAAATGTTTATGTACTGTTTTGCCTAAATATAAGGTGTGTGTGACTAATAATACCTTAATTCAATTTATTAAAATTAAGATCTTGGGATTAAAAATTCTATACACTAAACTCCATCTATGTACATTGTGTAAGTTTTTACTTCATAATTTGTGTGAATTTATGTACAATTTCTGCTTTGTATTGTACATGTACTTTGGACATTTAGTGAATTAGTGATAAATATATTAAATGTCTATGATTTAATTTTTTTTTTTATTGTTTCAAATTTATTTTAAATGTCAAGTTTATTATTAAAAACTTAAATTAATAATTAAAGATCTAAATACTAAATACTAGTTACCAATTGATCATCCAAATAAAATCTATATTTTTTTTGTATAAAATTGAATATAGTTTTATGCTTTTGTCGTCGAGCATATTTTTTAATAACATATTAATATTTCTAAATTATTAAATAAATATTTTACATGCTAAAACGTAACCTGATAATAATTATAAAATAATATTATATATTCCATTAAAATTAAATTATAAATTACATTCAATGATGGTTTTTAATTCAAACGTTAGTAAAGATAATGCTATTTGTACTTTTGATTTTACTAATGATGTAAATGGTAAAGCTAATGATGGATTATAAGGGGGTGTTTGGATATAATTCCTGATTTAAAAATAAAATTTAAAAATATTATTTTAAAAAAAATTATTATGTTTAGTTTAAATTTTTTTTTTTATTTTTAAATTTTAAAATAAAATTTTAAATTAATCATTTAATCACTTAAAAAATCGTTTAACATTTTTTAAATTTTAAAATAATATTTTATATATATTTTAAATAAATTTAAACACACTCTAATTATTTTGTTTTGCTATAGCTAATTCTTCCTTATCTACAACTTAATATTTTATCGTTTTGGTTTTTGAAATAGAGAATAATATTCTAAATTTTCTATCAAGAAAACTTTTAGATGGTAAAAAAATATTATGAGAATATAAAATATTGGATGAAAATGTAATTTTTTTTCTATTATTTTATTATTTAAAATTTAAACTCATATCGATTATATTAGTACTAATGTTGAAAATATTGATGAAGTTATTATTAATTATTTATGTTATTGATATTGTAATTGGGTTTGGTATTTATGTAAATTTTCTTGTTGGAAAATTTTATTTTAAGTTTATTTATTTATTTTTATTTTTATTTTTATTTTAATTAATTATTATGTAATATTTATTAAACATTAAATCTTTACACTTTATATTATATATTAATAAAATCGAAGTAAATTAAGAAAAAGGGATTTTTATAAAAATAAATAGAAATACTCACTTATTAAATAAATATTAATAAATTTATATTTTTATTCTTTAAATATAAATATTTTTATATAAATACATTGCTTGAAATAAGTGATAAAAAATTAGAATAAAAAAAAATACTGCAATTCCGTCATCAAAACAATCATAAAATCGTAAAGAAGGACCCACTAAAAAAACAGTAAGACCCAAATCCGTACGAAATAGTAGTCGTGGCACCACAATCGACCAACCATTTAGCTTAAAGCACGAACCGTAAAAAAAAATCTATTGGTAGAGAAACAACTTAGTATCCCCTATCTGTTAACGTAGTCAGATTTCCATAACGGGCAGGCTCTTATTCGAATCCCAAAAGCCCACCTCTCTGTCTCTCTCTCCCTCTCCATGTAGAGTTAATTAGGTGAAAACCCAATTTCGATCCGAACACGAAATTACAAATATTTTACTCAGATTGTGATTTTGGGAAATCTTCTAATTGAATTTGTTTTTGCTCTGTTTTGATCTGAAACTAAAAGGTAACGACTTTACCTATGTATTCGTTGTGCGGTGGTGGGGTATTATTATTTTTCGCTTTTATTATCTAGGTTTTTTGGACTTTTGTTAAAATTAGTGTTTTCCGGTAGCTATCGGTGGAATTTCTGCATTATATTTTATCGTGGTGGACGGAAATGGTCATTAAATCACTAACCCTTTGAATTTGAACTAGATTTTGTAGGGAATTCTTTTTTTTGCACCGTTTGTGAATTTATCGTCGTTTTTACTTGTCTAGGAAATGGGTGTGTAATTATTTGAATTGTAGAGACGGATAAGTGGTTCTGTGTTTATTTGAGAATGAATCTTTTGAGCTCATTATTGTTTCGGCATTTTGAATTTTTGGTTTGTTTATCTTAATTTACCTATTACGGATTGGATGAGTTTACCTTTTTTTATTTTTTTCTAACAATACACAAAAGTTAAAAAGATTCTAAATTAAGTTTCCTTTTTCGTTTTGTACTACAGCTAAGCGAAGTTTTTTGAGTAAAAGTTTGTTGTTATTCTGATAACATACGTGGGTATCATGTGATATAGGTATCAATTTGTTTGGTTTAAGAAGAGTTTATTGGCTTCTTATAGTAGATGAGATTTTAGGACTCAATCTGGAATTTTATTCTCAATGTGCAGCCACAATTATTTTTGACCTGAATAATTTGAAGTTGCTTCTTATTCATTTGGAAGCAAGTCATGGAAGAAACTAAATTAATAGCGATTTGTCTACTGGGGGGTGCATTTGAGGCTGATAAGGATGGTTCATTGTCCTATAGAGGTGGTGATGCTCATGCTATAGACATTAATGACCAAACGAAGTTTAATGACTTTAAGACAGAAGTGGCTGAAATGTTTAACTGCAGCATCGATACCATGTCTCTCAAGTACTTCCTCCCAGGCAATAAGAAGACTCTCATTACCATCTCCAATGACAAGGACCTAAAGCGGATGTTAAAATTTCATGGTGATTCTGATTCCACTGACATTTATGTAATATTGGAAGATGTTGTTCTGCCTGATGTCTCAAACTTGCCCGCCAGTAGGTAGTCTTCTCCTTGTCTAAGCTAAAATAAATTGTTGTGTTTGGATGGATTGGTATAACTTTGGTAATTCTTTATTTTGTAGATCAAGCAGAACAACTTTGTCAGAAGCAGTGCCTCCTGTTGATGCACCTCTGGCTGTTGTTGATGGGGTTGTAGATGATACCATCCAATCTGCTATCCAACTTGCTGGGCCTCTTGATGTTGTAGTTGATACCAATCATGTTAGTATTCATAATTATGATGCACAGATTGATCAACCCCTCGACATTTCACCCATTCTTCCTCTTGTTGGTTCCATTGATGAGAGGCATGCTAAAGGTGCACAGCAGTGGCAGAATACTATTACAGGGGTGGGTCAAAGATTCAGCAGTGTACATGAATTTCGCGAATCACTGCGAAAATATGCTATTGCCCATCAGTTTGCTTTCAGGTATAAGAAGAATGATAGTCACCGTGTGACTGTTAAATGCAAAGCAGAA
>CANXYC010285744.1:0-39794 GCA_948193065.1 Aleurites moluccanus | reverse complement strand
ATATATATATATATATATATATATATATATATATATATATATATATATATATATATATATATATATTGATAAGGTATTTGATTAGTTATTATCAGACTCTTAATTAGTAAGAGGTTATAGTGGTTTGGTAAAAATACTATAACATTTTAACAGTTCTTAATAAATTAAACTTATATTAAATATCAAATGATTAAGAGACATTCAATTATAAATTATTCAAATCTCTAAACTATTTAAATCACTTAATTATTAAAAAATATTCAACTATTAATTATCAAATACTACCTAATACACATTAGGTATAGCTAAGTTTTTTGCTGCGTTATTTGTCCTACTGAGGTAGTAATACTAGATTCAAGAAATAATTTCTCCTACTTTCATTCAATCGAACATGAGCCCACATATTTTGCTTAAGCCCTGATTCATACTGGCATGAACCTTTAAAGGATTGTGAATCATGGGCTTGTTTAACCAGCCCATGCCTGAACCACTAGGAGTTGGTAACGAAAATGAACTAAATAAATAAACCAGAAGAATAAGTGAAAACTACCATGGTTTTACTAATAAATTTGGACTTTGACTAATAAAAGGGAATTTTATCGTTTTACTTTTCCACATTTTCCTCTTAAGCTGTCATTTTCTCTAGTAATAGATTTATGACAGAACAAATTAGGTAGTTTTTTAAAATATGGAGAAATTAATAGATGTTTCTAATGTTGATGACACCCATTTAGTGAGACCATATTCAAAATAATACAAAATTATTTTTTATTGATAAAATTATACATTTTAATTATTTTATTTTATATCGAAATTTAAATGAGTTATGATATTTCAATCTTTTTTATATATTATTTATATTTCATCCGGATATGAATTCAAAATTTTTATTTCATTGATTTTTTTAAATTTCAAATTTATTAGCTTTAAAATATTCAAATATTATTAAATTTAAAATTTATTGATCGGGAAGAATATTTATTTATATGATTGATTTTTAAATATTATATTTAATGATAAATAATAGATATTTTATTATATTTATAATAAGAAGAATAAAAAAGAAAATTAAACTCTATAAAAAAGAAAGATCATACTTTGAATATCAAGTTTGATAAATCAAACATGCATGTGTTTATTTGCTTAAAATATAATAATATCAAGCAATGAACAACAAAATGTATGGAAGGAGAATAAAAGGAAGAAAGGAGGCACAGCCCAAATTTGACAATTAGCGTGCTGTAAACGCACCCAAAAACCTAACAAACCCACCACACTCAACATGGGCGGTGGCTCACCGGCCTGCCACCTTCGCCAACTAATAAACATCCATTCAATGCATACCTTTCAACATGATATATTACTCTCATTATTCCCATGTATGGGCTCTTCAATTTTAATGCTATTTTATGTTGCAAAATAAAAAAATATTTTAAAAAATTATTAAATAAAATGAATGAATATTTTTTCTACTCGCATTTAGTAACAGTAAAAATATATTTATATGAAATAAAAAAATATAGTTATATTTTGTATAATAATTTGTGATTTTTTTAACACTCTTTTTATATAATATGTCTTTTCTTTATTTTTTAATTAAAATTTTAATTTTAAAATAAAAATTAAAAAATACTTAATTTTAAATTTAATATTTTTAAGAACAAATTGTGAACAAATAGGCATTTATTCTAGCTCTTCTATATCCTAACACAAAAAAGGGTCATCAACGGTGAGAAATGCACATACATGTGATCCAGCAAGTCAAATAATAACATAGAAACAAAACCCAACACACATGTTGAGGTCAGCAAAATCACACTTCAACCCAAAAACTAGCCAATAAAAACCCTCTCATTTCGCTCTTTTCAAAGCTCAGCCTCCTCCACAAATCTCTCTCTCTCCTTCCTTTCGCCGATTCCTTCTCCCAACTCATCCGCGGAAGGCGGAGATATAAGCCTAGCCAGCACATCGCCGCCGCCACTTTTCAGGTAAATCAGAGTATAAAAATCACATCTGTTGTTTGCTCTTTCTCTGATTTTCTCTTGCTTGATCGCTTTAGATCTGTACTTTTATGTTCTTTTCAATTTCCAGTTTTCTTGGAGTTTGTTTTATTTAGTTTCGTGAGGTAAAACTATTCGATCTAATATAGCATTTGCTTTTGATCTGTTAGATCTGTGAAAAAATAGATTCGACTCGTGATCCGATCCCTCACTTTGTTTTTCTTTTTTTGTGAGTTTTTTTTTAATTGGATCCATTTTTTTATAGTGTTTATATCAATCTGTTAATCACGATTTGGCTTTTTTAATAAAAATCTTGTATCTGATGGATCTGTTTAAAGTTCTTAACTTACAATTTTTTTTTAAAAAGTTTATTTTTTTATGCAATTTTTTAAATTCTAATGGTCTAAATCTATCTTAGATAAAAGGGAATTTTTTTTTTCTTTTGTGATTTAAATAGTATATGTTATTAGATCTGATAAGAAATGTTCAAAGTTTGTATTTTGAAGTTAGTTTAAAATGATAAAGTTAGTCTCTTTCCACTTGATTTGCTCTACTGTTTTATTAAAGCTCAAATTTCAATTACTAATTTCGTGCTGTTGTTGGGTTTTGTTTGTTTACTTGGATTTTGATTGTTGGTTTCCTTGTCTGACATATTTTGTGGGGTGGGGGGTATATATATATATATCCCTTTATTTACTGCTTTTGCACCTGTCAAAGAGATCGTATACTAATGCCCTGCTTCTGTATTTGAAACGATTTATTTCTGTTGGTTTCCTGTATTGTCTTTTAGTTGATAATCATTTGTTTAGAATGTATTTTAAACAGTCCATGTTTATCAATTTATGGCACTTAGATGCGTGTGTATGTTTTTGGGGGGTTAGGGTTATATATTTTCTTAGTTGACCTTTTAAGTCGTATTATGCTGTGTTTGACCAGCTAATTTTTCAGAATATCTGCTACCTTGATTGCTAGTGTGTCTAACTAGGCTGATCAGATCAGATTGTTGGGATGCTGTCTGTTACTTGGTTGTAAAGCACAAAGCCTTACCTGTACTTGTAATTACTATTGCTTTCAATTTGCTTGAGGCAACAAGTTTCCTTTTGTGGCTGGTTTTTATAGGCAAGTATCATCACATTAATGTTTGGTAGTCTGCTGATAGTTTGGGAATAGTGTTCTCTATGTAGTCTCTGTTTTCCATTTGAGCCTATAAATAAAAAAAAAAGGTGTGGTGGTGCACCGAACTGTGTGATTCCTTGAATTGTGTGCAACACTAAAGCAATTTGATATGCATATATTTGTTGATATACTCTTATTCTTTGTTCTCCGCTTTTATGTGGACATAAACATAGGTGTTGTTATTTTGTTGCCTTTGAACTGAGCAGTTTTTGACATTGTGTGCTGACATCATTTTAGGGAAATCACAATGGTTGATCAAGTTCGATACCCTAATGTCATGCAGAAGGTAGCTGGCCAGCTCCTTCATCCCAGTCTTTCCCAAGACTTTCGGCGTTATGATGGGGCTATCCAAAGGCCCGCTCTTTACCAAAGGCATGCATATGGCAACTACTCTAATGCTACCTTCCAATATCCCGTGTCATGTGCTGCTTCTACAGACCTTTCAATTATTCCATCTACTGCATCATCTGTTTGCATCCATGCCCCTTCTGAAAAAGGCTTTGCCAGCTTTGCTATTGATTTCCTTATGGGTGGAGTCTCTGCTGCTGTGTCTAAAACTGCTGCTGCTCCAATTGAGCGTGTGAAGCTTCTGATTCAAAACCAGGACGAGATGATTAAAAGTGGTAGACTATCAGAACCCTACAAGGGCATTGGTGATTGCTTTAAGAGAACAATTAAGGATGAAGGATTTGGTTCATTATGGAGGGGAAACACTGCTAATGTCATCCGTTACTTCCCCACTCAGGTGAGCTAGTATATCTTGTAACCATTTTGTAAATCCCTTTTCTGTCCCTGTACTTGTTTTTATCTTGGGGACTTTCTGTTCATTAATATTATGTTGCTGTGCCAGGCCTTAAACTTTGCATTCAAGGATTACTTCAAGAGGCTCTTCAACTTTAAGAAGGACAGAGATGGGTACTGGAAGTGGTTTGCTGGTAACTTGGCTTCTGGTGGTGCTGCTGGTGCTTCTTCCCTCCTCTTTGTCTACTCCCTTGACTATGCACGAACTCGTCTTGCCAATGATGCCAAAGCTGCCAAGAAGGGAGGTGAGAGGCAATTCAATGGGCTTATTGATGTCTACAGGAAGACATTGGCATCTGATGGTGTTGCTGGGCTTTACCGTGGGTTTAACATTTCGTGTGTTGGAATTATTGTCTATCGTGGTCTCTACTTTGGAATGTACGACTCTCTGAAGCCCGTGGTTTTGACTGGAAGTTTGCAGGTTAGATACATGCTTCTTTTATGTTTTCTATTTTTGTTTGTTTTTATGATTAGTGCTTACAAGATTGTGATAGTAATGGTCCTTGTTACATAACAAGTGTACTTACAATACTTTTTTTGTTTTTTGTTACCATTGCACTTTGATATGGGTCTAGCATATTATTGAAGTTCATGGTTTTGACTATTAATTTTCTGCCAATTAATTTCATGGTTTTTAAGTATTAATTTCCCTAACTTCCTATCTTCTTGAAGCATATAGGACCCTTGTTTTGTCCTAGGTACTCATTTGAACCAACTTCACTAGTTGTTATCTTTGTTCATGTTTGCCGATTAGACTAAAATACTTGGAAATTTGATCATTCTTATTGGTAAATGAACACAGCCTTTTCGGTTTATTAACATTCGTCCTTGTTTTTTATGATAACAGGATAGTTTCTTTGCTAGCTTTGCACTTGGTTGGCTTATCACTAATGGTGCTGGTCTTGCATCCTACCCCATTGACACTGTTCGTAGAAGAATGATGATGACATCTGGTGAAGCTGTCAAGTACAAGAGCTCACTTGATGCCTTCTCTCAGATCTTGAAGAATGAGGGAGCCAAGTCTCTCTTTAAGGGTGCAGGAGCAAACATTCTCCGCGCCGTTGCTGGTGCTGGTGTGCTTGCTGGTTATGACAAGTTGCAGCTGATTGTCTTTGGCAAGAAGTATGGATCTGGTGGTGCTTAAGCTGTTTTATTTCTGAGTTTGTTGTTCCATTGAGCTTTAGATGTTGATGAAAATCTTTGACTATTGAGAATTAAGCCCAGGCGAATTTTTCTTCAAATAATTCATTTGTAGGGGGGAGTTGCTCCCCAAACCCAATTTTACATTCAGATGGGATTTTTTCTTATGTCAGATACCTCATTTATATGAGTTGTGGCTAATGCCACCGCTGCTTTTTGAAGTTTCATTTATGAGAATTGAAGTATTTTCCCCCATATTTTATGTGATAATTTTGTTTTCAAGTTCAATATATTTGGTGCTGAATATTTGATATGTTTAGTTGCAACGGTGGCCATGATATATTGCCATGGAAGGTGAATATAACATGCTTCGAGGTAGATATTGTGTATTGCTGTGGCTGTCAAGATAAACACTGTGCTATCTTGAGCAGTTTTTGAAAATTTAAATGTTGTGCTTCTTGTGTATGATATGCTTGGAAGTTTTAGATAGGACGGAAAAAACCTTTTGTACAGGAACAGGATAAGAACTATGATGTAAAGGGTAATTGATAGTTTACATGATGTGAATTTCTGTTAGGAATATCAAGATTATTATTGTGTTGGCTTATTGATTTGAATTCTAACATAAAGAATATGATCAAGTCTTGATATAACAACTCAAATGCTGTTGTGGCTATGTAATCTATTATGACTGGCACTCGAGAAGTAGGGGCTTGCAAAGACATTGCAGGTTTCATGTGCATTTTCTTTTGTGAAGAGAAATTTCACTGAAGCAAACCAAAAAGAAGTTACCATTTCACTATTAAAACTATAGGTTTCTCATTTGCAGAAATGCCATTTCCAGTGTAGATTGATTTTCCAAGGCCATTTTACTGGTCAGTCAGTGGCAGGGTGTTCTTATCGTGGTGAAGATGTCGGTAGTCCAAAATCTGGCCTTTTAAATCATCTTGCAGTTGCATAAAACCATGTTTGTTAAAACTTTTTTGAATCGGCGAGTCGAATCAGAAAAATTGAGAATCAAATTAAAAATTAGTCCGATCAGTTTGCATTTATCCGTTCTCAAAAATCGGTTAAAATAATCAGATTGGATTTTTTGGTTCAAGCTGATCAGATTTTTTATTTTATTTATTTTTTATTTATTTTTTAATTTTTGATCAAAATAACGTCATTTTAAATAACGTCGTTTTTACTTGCAAAAATGACGTTGTTTTGAGTTAAAAAAAATTAAGACAATTTCAGTAATTTCATTTTAATTTTATCCAACGTTAAAATCATGACCCTATTGCGTGAGTAGATATTTGAATAAGTGAATGTTCATAACTTACTATATATATAATTTTTTATTTAATGTGATTAGATTGATATCATAAAAAATATGATTTTATATAAATTTTTGATTTAAATATAATTGTATTATATTTATTTTCATTATATATATAATTTAACATTTATTATACCGGTTTTTTTCTGATTTAATTGATTCAATTCCGGTTAAATTTTTGATTCTCTGACTATTTATTTTTATCGGTTCTTTAACTGGTCCAGCTCTGAAAATATTGCTAGGTACAAAAGGAAGTCCAAAATTCATCCAAGTTTACCAGCTTTTCAGCTCAGCTAACTCTTCATAGATTGATGATTAAGGATGCACTGCAAACTAGTCATGGTCACACTTACCTAGAAAGCCCGACGTGTAATTCATCAACGTAGACATTAATAATAATCTGTCTCAACTATCTCAATTATCCGACATGAAATATCAAGATTTGAATCTTAAAACTCCTACTTAAATGATATCAGTAATGTACCTAACTATTCTTGTTTCTTATTACAAGAAAATATGTTTCTTTCTGCACTAGAATTTGATTCCTTTCCTTTAAATTATAACTTTTTTTACAGTTGACATAGATCTTGAACCCTTCTTAAAATCTGAAGCATGAATTTCTTTTTCTTTTTTTTTCTTGATTGTTAACAGATTTATGTTTGGTAAAGGTTACATCCATTGCAAGATAATTCCATTATAGAGAATCAAACATATATAATATTGAGTCTCTGATTTTCAAATAGCATTAAATCTTTGCTTTAATGAAGTTGACTCAGATCAATGACTCTTTAGAATCACTTCCAATATATATATAAGATACCCAACTATTTTTCTTTCCTCAATTTTTGACTATCTTTTTCCTAGTTCAATAGATTAAATCTCTTTCTATCTGCAGAACACTTGTATGTGTATGGTAAAGAAAGATCAATTCCTTGCTTGCAAACTAGGGCTTCTTTGTCCCCATCAGTCTCATTATAATTTGGCAGCAGCATCCACTTCTCTCCAACTTGGATGGAGCTTTTATATACTCCTCTGAGCTAAAGATTTACTCTTTATTCCCTTAATTTAGTGAATATATGTGTGTGTGTGTGTGTATTGGTGGGTCCAAAGAGAACTATTTCCCCAGTGGCTAAAAGGAAAAAAGCTGCATGAGATGAGCAAAATATTAACAAGATGATATGTTTTTAATATTCTCTTGGGATTGCAATCTTCTAGTTAGGATTGTAATGGAAGCAATTTAGTGTTAAACAAATTATACCAGTTTTTTTTTTTTAATGAGTATTTAGTATTTGAGTGGTAGTCAAAGTCAAATTTAACAATAGTAAGTTGTTCTCAGCTTTATAATATAAGAGATTTTTTTTTTTTTTTTAACATTATACTTAAACTAATTTAGAAGAAAATAATTAAAAATGACTTAATTACTCTACAGAGTTAGTCCATAAATTCTTTGAATGAAAAATAAAAATTTATATAATCGATTTCAATTAATTTAGGACTCATATTTAATTAAGTTGAATTTAATTTAATTTTATCGATAATATTCGAATCCGTTACTTTTAAAATAGTCTTATATGCAACTAAAAATTTAAATCTTGAAAATGTATATCAAGCACTATATTACTGCGATTTTGAATCTTAATAGTAATTGATAAAAAGAAAAATCGCTCTTCATAACAAATTAACCAACTGACAAGTTTCACATGGATCAAATATATAAAAAGAAAGCTAAGAAGATAATGCGAAAAGCTGAAATTTCCACCATTATAGTGTCAGCCTAAGAGAAAGCTATACTGTTGTCCATGGCCACCTCTAAAATCATACTATGTTGTCTCAATAACAACTTCAACCTAAAAAAAGATTATAATTATAGGAAAGTGAAATTGACAAGCTTACCTAATAAAGAGACTTGATTTTATTTTAATTTTTATCCTCGAGGTTTTCAACTTATAACTACTTTCTTTAAAGAAGCCAGCTGGTTTTGATCATCCATCTTCAGCTGTCTGTAATAATATAGCAAAAAAACAATCACTAGTTGCCAAAACCATGAAAATTATTTTATCCCCACAAATTCAAGAATTTGGAACCTGCGAATTAAATAATTATTGTCTTATTTCTTTATGGGTATATATATATATAATTTTTCTAAAAATTATCCTTATAACACATGTTAATAATAGTTATTTTAAATAAAATATAATTACAAATTAATTATTTCAAATAAATTTTTTATAAATTATTGTAAAAAAAAATTGAACGAGAAAAAAAATAAAAATTTTAATAAAATTTAATATCGTACGATAACTTGTCTGAGTGATAAAATAAAATTTTTATTTTTCGCTCTTTCCTAATAGTAAAATAACATCTTAAAAAGATGAAAAAAAATTAAAATAAAGTGAATAAATAGGATTTGTATTGAATTTATTAGCTGTCTTTGCCTCAAAAACTTTTGCCAATTTGGAGGCATTCATGAGAGTAATTAAATAATAATAAATAAAAAAAGCTGTGTCAAGAAATTATTTTGGCCATTAGAAGTGAAGTTCATTAATTTAACAAAGTAGGTTTGATTAGGAAAATCTTATATGGCATCCAAAGTTGTACTGAAGCATGTGTCACATCAACCATTAATGAAGAATCAAAATCAATACCAACTTTAATGATATTAAAGTCAATTATGAAAAACTAACTGTAAAGTTATAAATTTAAATAACAGTCCAAATCAAATCAATAATATGTATTAAATTAACATGTCTTCTTATATGGTTTTTTATGCTAGAAAAGCCAAAGAAAGGGGCAAGTTTCACAAAAGCCAAATGATTCAATAACTTATTATTAGCATCTCTAACATGGTTTCTATGTGTATATGTCATTTCTTGTGTTGTAAATTAATTTTAGTACAAGAAATATGGACCCCTTATTAAGATATCTTAATTATGCATTTATGCTTATAAATGCACAAAGTAATTTTAGTATCAAACTCTGTAATTTCACAACTCAATAAAATCTAAATATTTTTTGAACTATGATGGTATTTGAATTCAAAATCTCTTAATCATTGTTTTCCAGAAATTGTTTAGATGTTGTCTTTAATCAACTGAACTATTAATCATTTAGCTAATTTAACCTTATTTTATCAATGGGTATTTTTTTAATTTTTTTTTTTTTAATATTTATGGGGTTGGGACCAAGACCTTTTTATTGGGATTTTGGATAAATGTGAGATGAACAAATTGTAGGGATCAGTGTACAGCTGCACGGCAAAGATTTTGCAGAAAGAGACACTCTCTTCCCTCTGCCTAATGCGGCTGCCTCAGTTAACTCACTGCCTTTCTTCCTTTCTTTTCCTCTTCTTCTTATCACTTTTCTTTCACTTACCAAAAATTTAAATTAGTAAATTGAAGAAGAAAAGATGAAGAAAATATAAAGAGAGAGACTTGAGAGTATGAACTCCCTTCTTTAACATTTTCTTTATCTATTTATAAGGAAT
The DNA here is from genome assembly GCA_948193065.1 of Aleurites moluccanus. NCBI lineage: Eukaryota > Viridiplantae > Streptophyta > Magnoliopsida > Malpighiales > Euphorbiaceae > Aleurites > Aleurites moluccanus. The sequence continues at coordinate 29,872 of CANXYC010285744.1, read as the reverse complement.
AATGAAATCTATATATATAAGTATCATTATATTACTTGAGAATATTTATATTTCTTATCAAATTCTAATTTTGAATAACTATTGAATTTTTTGATGTTTAATTTATGAAATATTTTAAATTAGTGAGTGAAATATATTAATAATTAACTCACAATAGTCTACATAAATAAATTCTAAATTATTAGAAAATCATGTATAATATTTTTCAATGTTCATTTGTGCATTTTTCGAATTTAAATTTTGAATATGGATTGATAGATATCTTTGAATGTTCATTTGTATATTTTTTGAATTTAAATTTTTATGTTATTCAAATTCGAAATAACAGTAAAGCAAATAAACCAAGTTACTATTGATATTATTTCTAAATTCTAATAGTTATTCAACACATCATGGTTAATGAATATATCCAAACAAGAATTAATATTGATACCATATGATTCCCTTTATTCTTGTTTAAATAATCTCAAACCTACCAATTATTTTAACTGTCAATTCAAAAAAATAAAAAGTAAGAATGATTGATTTGGTTAGTTTTTTCAAATTATAATTATGAAACTTTTGCTTTATTTATTAGAAAATAAATTATGAGTGTAAAAAGGTGAAAATATTAAATTTAGACAAAATTAATTTTAGACATTTGAAAACTTTAGATTTTATTTTATAATAATTTTTTTTTTACAAATACCTTTTTATAAAACATAGATCGCACACCTATTCAAGAGAGAAGAGAACTCAAATATGAAATCTACTCCAACATAAAACCTCTTACCAAGTTAGACCCCCTAATAATCATAATAAGCTTGGTTGTAAGCATAGACATGACGGGTTGAGGGGGGCTGCTGTGTATTTTTACACAATAGCCCCTCATGTGGTCCATTTTAGGTACTTAAAAAATTTTATAAAATTTTTTAAAAATTATATTTTGATAGTATTTAATGTAATGAATCTATTGATATATTTTTTATGCTAAACAAAAATCATTTGGACAGCTAAAAATATATTAGAAATTTTATGTATTATATTTAACGGTCTAGATTTAACGCATTTCTAATGCATTTTTAGCTGTTCAAATGATTTTTGTTTAGTATAAAAAATATATCAATAAATTCATTACATTAAATACTATCAAAATATAATTTTTAAAAAATTTTATAAAATTTTCTAAGTACCTAAAATGAACCACATGAGGGGTTGCTGTATAAAAATACACAGCAACCCCCTCAACGACATGAATGGAAATTGCATGCTTTGGTTTACCAAAAAGTTTGATAAAATAATTTAGTTTTGGAAGAACTCATATTGGCATTATCAACACATCTTTGTTGTTTTGTTATAAAAAATAAAATGAAATAAAATAAAAAAATTAGTCCACAGATGCAATCAATACATCTTTTACCAAATAAAAAGGTTAAATTTGAATAAACAAATAAATAAATAAATGAAAACATCATATCTATGCCTTATGAAAGGTTATAAATAAAAAGTATAATGTCTTATACTATTTGCTACAGTATGCTATGACTCAATGCCTTGTTTGAATGTCAATAAATAATAAGACTTGTAGTTTTCATTCATTGTAATTTGTAATCGAAATCGCTAAAAAAACTGTAGGGGAAAATAATAGAGCCAAGGCATTCTCGAATTATTTCCTTCCCTCTTTTTTTTTTCCCCCTCTCTTTTCTATTATTATGGACCTATAGTATCTAAAATCATCGTATTTAATTAATTTATGTTTGAATTGAAAAAAACTCATAAAAAAATAAAACTCTCTTAATATATTTTTTTATTCATAAAATTTAAACTAGATATACTATTTAAGAAAAATAAATTTCTAATTATTTAAATCAGTATGTATTAATCTTCTTTTTTTTTTTTTTAATGACCGTGTTAAAATAATTTTTTTATCATAATATTTATACATAATGCAATATTGTTTATGTTATAAAATTTAGATTTAAAGATACATAAATAAATATTGGGACTGATGGGTGAAAAGATGAATATTTATCTTTTTATATTATTTGAATTCAAATTTTATAAAATCTGTCCAAATTTTAATATGTTATTATTTATTGCCAGCAATTTCATAGTGTTTTCTATTTTTTATAATATAAAATCATAATTATTTTTTAGGAATTTTAATATTTTGTCTTTTTTAACAATAATAATAATTATAATTTTCTTAAATTATTAAAAAATATATTAGATGTTAGAAATCTCTAACATAAATTGGTTAAAATTTTTTTGAAATTATTACAAATAAATAAATCTATCATATACCACTCAATTATATGACTAGTTAATAGTAGGGATGATAAATTTATCATTGAATACTTGATTTTAATGGGAGTAATATTTGCACTTTTTAATAAATAAGACGGATGAATTTTTTAATTTGAATTTAGTTAGATATGGATAATGATATAGTTTATTTCGAACACGATCTAATTATATATTATATATTTTTATTTTTAATATTATATTTATATTTTTAAGTTTACAGTTATTTATGTGAAATATAAATTATATTATATAAATATATAGAATAAATATATAAATAAATATATACATATAAGAAAATAATATTAAAAATATTTTAAAAAATAAATAAAAATTAAAAAATATATAAATAAATATTATTTGTCTTCATCCATTCCCACCTTAAAAAAAATAATAAAAAAATAAGTATTTTTATTTTTAAAAGATTCATATTCGAATTTTATTGAACCCACTCGAACTCCAACCATTGCTATGACTAGTGAACACTCTCATAGAGTTTACTTATCATTTTTTTACAACATAAAAATCATAATTTTTTTAGAAATTTTCATATTTTGTGTTCTCTTTAACAATAATAATGATTATAATTTCCTTAAAATATTAATTTAAATATATTAAAAAATATATTAGATGTTAGAAATCATGAAAACGACACCGTTTCATTTCATCGATCTAGCAGGCACGTCACTCCCTCGGTCCCCTCCGCACCTTCTGCTAAGTCAGAAGAACTGCGTCAAATGAAAGAGTAAAAAAAAAATAAAAAATAAAAAAACTGAAAAAACTCTCAAGTTCTGCTTTCACTTTCACTTTCACTGTCACACTCTCCTCTCCTTCTTTCTCAACAAAAAGGCTTCACATTCACATACAGAGAGAGATTGAGCTTTTCGTTGTCTGTTTCTCTTCTCTTCTTCCCCATCTCTTTCTCTCTCTAAAGTTTCTATCTTTTTTTTTTTGGCTTTTGTTTTTTGGGTTCTAAATCTCTCTAATAACGTTAATCGAGGTCTATTTAGAGTTTTTGATCAATGTAAGTACCAAATTCTCCATACCTTTTTTTCTATATCTGTTATAAGCTCATTATTAGTGATTAAGTTTTAATTAATGGTGTTTTATAGCTCTATGTTATTATTTTTTTTACTTTTAACCACTCTTTGTTTGTTTATTTCTTCTATTTTTATATTTTTCTTGGACAGTTTCTACAAGGCAAAATGTGGAGAAATTTTGCTGTCTGAAGTACAGATTCGTTAAAAAGAAAAGGGAAAAAAAAAAAAGAAACTGAATTTCTGTTTTTTTCTTTGTTTGGTTGGTTGTTGAGAAAGAGTAGGTAAAAAAAAAAAAAAAGGAAAGAAAGAAAGGAAATTTTTGTGTATTTTGTGGTTGGTTTTTTTTTTTTTTGGAAAAACGTGTGAAAGATTAGCTGTGTTGTTGTAAATGGGTCTTTTATTTTCCGTCTCGCGGAAATGTGGAAATTCAAAAATTTTCTCTTTGTTTTCTTTCTGTTTTTACTGCATTTTCCTTGAAGCCAAAAGAATAAGCATGAATTTTGAAATTTTTTATATTTTTGGCTGAAAGATAAGAATTTTAGCTCATTATGTCCCCTAGCTTTGAATTTCATGTCAATCTTCTGTGAGTTTTGTCTCTTTCATGGCTAAATTTGAGAATTTTTTTTATTATTAATCAACTTAATATTTTCATGATTCAGTTATTTTTCTCTTTTTAAAATTGGAATTATAATTATTTGTTGTTTTGCAGGAGAATGGACTCTGGCCTGCACTGATACATTGCAGGAACTCAAAAGTTTTAAAGTAAGTGCAAAATCTGAGAAAGATATGGTCAAGGAATTGAGATTTATTTTATTTTTTCATTAAGATGAATTCTGAGAAAATTCTGTTTTCCCCCCTTTACCATGATAGACTGAGGAAGAGAGAGAATTTCATCTCACTAACCCCAATTATTGAGGGGTTTATGCATAAAATGTTAATAATGTTTAATTTTTTGTGCATTTTTCAGCTTTGTTTTGTCTGGCATAGAGTAAAAAATAGTGGACTGGTTTCACAATGAACGGGAATAGACAAATGGAAGTGCATTACATAAACACTGGTTTTCCTTACACCGTCACGGAAAGTTTCACGGACTTCTTTGAGGGACTAACACATGTGCCTGTACATTATGCTCTCACTGGAACAGAGCTTGAACAGGTACTTAAAGTTTCTTATTTTAACTCAAGTTTGAAAAACCACAAAAATAATGTGACAGATTGTTAAGAATGTCCAGTTAGGTTGTTCATGCTTTTGGCAGTCGTTTGATATAAAGTAGTTAGATCCATGTTGCAGATGAACAGGGATGTGAATTGTCCAATTGATGCATGAATGCACATTGTTTATGTAGAAGAATAAATTCTGTCGCTTTTAAAATGATGTCTAGGGGATGAATGTAAAATTGGAAAAAGAAAGGGAGAAAAATGCAATTTGATATGAAACCCATAAAAATTGATGCAATGAAGGAACTCTTTGAATTGGGAGGATGCTGGTAACAATTTCTTTTATTGAATTAAACTCATAGATGTTCTCACATCATATATAGATGTTTCATCAACCGCTTTTCCAAAAAGCTCAGTCTATTACCAAGGTGCTTATTTAACAATATTAATGAGTCAGCATTTCTTTAGAAGTAATTTGGAAGCTCTGTAATGCTTTACCTATATCCTATGATGGCCTTCATTTAGTCTTCCATTTTATGTATATAACTATTCAATGGATGGATATTTGCGTAGTTCCTTTATTCGCTCTGGTGTTGTAACAGTGTTTTAGGCTGGTGTTCTACTTCTGTTACTGGTTTATGGTTTGAAAAGATATTTGCCTTCTTTCTGTGACTTCTTTTCCTTATGTGTTCAGGAGAATGCATATTGGTCGATGAACATGCATGCATATAAATATGGATTTTCTGGTCCAGGAAGTACCTCTTATTATGGTCCTTATGAGGTAAATGATAATTTACCAAGAATGGATGTTGGTAGGGGAGCTTGGGAATATCCTTCAGTGAATGTGAACATGGAAGAGCCCACAACCATAGAAACTCCATCTGGAGAAGATGCTGTTGTTGGTGTGCATACTCCACCGGAAGAATGTTAGTGAATTCTTTCCCCATCTTTACATCTTTGGTTGATTGTCCAACTTGTACAATTTTGAAGCCTGATTTTATCTGTTCATCAAAGATCTCCCACTTTTTGGCAATTGCCAATTGGTAGATGTGCAATAGTGTCTATACAATGATAAAGGCCTGAACATGTGTCACTTGGTTGACATTTGATTCAAACTGTTTCCACATGGTTAAGTTTTGTAAACATGTATCACTCAGGAGTTTATAGAAATTTCTTCTTTTAAACCCAATGCTCCTCCTGATCTTATGTACTTTTTTTCTCCTTTTGCAGGCATCCCAAATCACACAAGCAGCGATAGTCCTCATGTATAAATCTCTCTTGCTGATGTGTTCTTGCATATCAACCGATTTTTATATTGGAATATGATACATATTTTCAATATTTGAAATTCTTTTTAATAATTTTTTTTTTTGCGACTTTAAGTTTCATATGCTTGTACCTTATGGTTACCAACTTTAAAGATAGGATCTTTACTCTGATGTGATGTTAAAAACTAACTAAAAGTTCAGTTTTTTTTGTGTAATTTTTGCAGGATGTTTGGCAAGATGATATTGATCCAGATAACATGACCTATGAGGTTTGCTTTATGTAACTGGTCCTTTTCTCTTCCTTACAAAATGTTTCATTATGTTTTCATAGTAGAGCTGAATATTGTTATCATGATGCTATAAAATCTGAGGTTGAAATGCATAGCTTTATGATCCCATAATTGGGCCTGGTAAAAGTGCAATCCAGTTTGGTCGGGCAGGTGTTGCCAGTGGTTCTTACAACTTGCTGAAGAATTATTTCAGTCAGGTTTTATAAGAATGGCCCTCAAAAATGACTCTTCTGAACTATATTTTACTGACCTAGACCTAGCCCTAGCGGCACGATACATTTTTTTCTCTTGATTTGAAGTTGAAATAATTTATTATACTGATAGAATCATCTCTTTATAGTATTATGGTTAGCAGTTCTGTCTTCCATCTATTATTCACTTAGCTCTGGGTTGCACAAATGTAAAACTTAGAAATAATGTTAGGGAGGCCAGTGGAACCCAAGTTTCATAGGAGAATTTGTTGTTTCCCTTCTGAATTGGGTTCTGTTTGTATTACCAATGTTGATGTAAATTTCTTAGTCTTTATATTTTAATATTCAATGCTACCAGGAAGTGATAATTGATAGTTGCCAATGCTTATAAGGAGGTTATATATCCGTTTTTTGTTCTTGGTGCAACAGGAATTACTGGACTTAGGTGAGACAGTTGGGACGCAAAGTAGAGGTCTGCCACAGGAGCTTATTAGTTTGCTTCCCACCACAAAGTGCAAGTTTGGAAGCTTCTTCTTGAGAAAAAAAGCTGGGGAGAGGTAAAATTTTGGCATAAATATTTAGTGAAAATGACACAATGAAGAAACTTGCTTTTACTTGTATGGTTTTTGCCCCTCATCTCTAGGTAAACTTGGAATCATATTTACATCTCTTATGTTTCCATTAGAATTTTGATAATGCAAATCATTAGAGGCAATTATTTAGCTAGAACAGATGAAACTTTATAACCTCAGCAATCTGTTTTAGTTTTTGTTTCTTATGCAAATTTTTGTGTTATTTTCAAAAAAATATAGGGTAAAATATTATTTAGTACCTGATTTTTAACGAAATTAATACTTGGATCCCCGGTTTTTCATAAAGTAACTATTTCATCCCTGACATTTGATTCCATCACATAAACTGGTCCATCTGTCCTTTTTTTTCAGATTTGCCATTAAATAAATTAAAAAAAATTAAAAAATAAAAGAAAATAATTTTTATTTCCAAAATACCCTCATCCCCAACTTTTATATTTTTTCCTTCATTTTGTTTCCATTCTCCTTTTACCATTTTTCATTTTCCACATCTTTTTCTTCTTCATCTTACTGCTGGTATTGTTTTCTTTATTTTTTTTAGTTACTTGATTTTTTTTTATATTTTTATCTTGATTTTTGAAGATTTAGATTCTTGGGGTTTTATTGAAGGAAGAAAAATTTGTGTAGATATTGTGATAAATGAAATTGTGTGGAGAAGAGATAATTTGATGGTGAAGAAATTTGATGATGATAGGTTATGAAATGGCATAGAAAAGAATATTTGATGAAAAATGAATGGTATTTTCATTTTTTTCACGGTATTTCACTGAAAATTTAACGGAAAAACTAGTTTGTGTGGCGGAATCAAATGTCAGGAACCCAAAAGCTACTTTCTGAAAAAGCAGTGATCCAAATGTTAATTTTGCTAAAAGTCAGAGACTAAATAGTATTTTATCCATAAATGTAAGATAAATTATAATGACTTACAGATGGAAACTGTTTTAGTGCTGTATGATAACCCATATAGTTAAAAATTGAAATTGTTCAAGAGCAATGTTAAAAGATTGCTTGATCTATCCAGCAATGTTGTGTTGTCATTGCTACTAAAAAACCTGTACTTGTTTTAGGTCAATTCCATTCCCAGCCAATGACACCTTTGTTGCTTGGGAAGTTCTAGGAGGCTTTTATTTTATCTTTGCCTTTGGTCTTCCCTTCTTCAGTTAATGTCCTTACACCTGTACACAATTTTCTTGTTATTGTTTGTGAAACAGATGTGTAATTTGCCAGATGAGATACAAAATAGGGGACAAGCAAACAAAACTGCCGTGTAAGCATGTCTACCATTCTGAATGCATCACGAAATGGCTTGGCATAAATAAGGTTAGTTAATGCATCTTTGGAACAAAAACTATTCAGAATTCTGCATGTGCTGCTTCTGATGTCTCGGTCTCGTATTGATCTTACTTTTTTAATCAGGTATGCCCAGTTTGCAACAATGAGGTATTTGGCGAGGAATCAAGGAATTAAGAGATCAAAACAGCAGACATTCACTTCTCTCTTGGTCCTTTTTCTCCCCTTTTTTTTTCCTTAGTTCTTCCAGTGGTTTAGTTCTTTTTTCTTTTTGTACACGTAGGGATAGTCGAGGACTAAGGTGATTTCCTCATTCTCCATAGAAGTTTCGTTTAGTAGAGAAAAACGATGTAATCTGAGCTTCTATAGCAAGAGAATATGAATTTCAGGTAGCAATTATGTTGAAAATCTGGATTTCGTGTATATCTGTGATATTTGCTTCCTGTACCTATGTTTAATCGGATCCACTTTAGCCCCTCAAATTCTGTTTTATCTCTACCAGAGTGTTTGTGGGCAGTGTTTCATGATGCTTCCAAACATTCTAAATCCTACAGAACAATCCAGTTAGGCCTTTGTCTCTCTTTTTGTTTGTTTGTTTTTTATAACCAGATAAGTATTATTTGTTTGTTATGAAATTAGTCATATACAAGGACATTTTCTTTTTTGTTTTTTGTATAGTGGAAGTTATAGGAGTTACACTAAGGGTAAATCCCCCTTTCTCTTGAATCTCTTACGCTTAAGATTCGAACTCAGATATCTCAAGCCTTATCAATTGGATTGTTTGTCCCTTTGCATATGTGCAATGTTTTGTTGTATATATTGAATTTTGTATTGATATCTTGTATGTTCCTTTTTCACGTGAATTGGTGAAACAATTATCCTTTGATTTTTTTTTTTCTTCTTGGTTTAAGATCTACTTCTGTGAAGAATTTAGAATGCAGTTCTTTGAATTTTCTTATTCTGTTGCTTATCTGTTATCCAATCCTATCTTGAAGCTTCAATTCATGGACCACCTTGTAGCGTTGTCTGTGTTGCAATCAGTTGAATCTTCAGAGCTGAGACCATTCCATATCATAATTTCTCTCATCCTCTTTCTTTTCCTCTTCTTGCTAGACAATTTCATAACGTTTTCGAAAGTAGGTGCCTCTATGCATGTGATTCATAAGAGGGACATTATGGTAGTGATGAAAATGGAGAATTTTAGGAAGTTTCAGGTACAAGGAATTATAAAGAGGGAGAGTAGTGTTGAAGTGAAGCCTCTGGGCTAGTTTGGAGTGTTAACCTTGGGTTTCAGATTCAAGAAAGGCAGTGTTAAAGCTTATAAGCATTCTTGTTCTTATTGCCAATATATATTTGTTTTAGGCTATAAGTTTAATCTTTAATCTCTGCATCTTCTTTCTTTAGAAAGGCTAATATATTTAGCCTCTTGATTTTTTGTTTGTAATGTTTGTTTAGTGTGAAATTATCTCTCTGTTCAAAATAATAATAATAATAATAATAATAATAATAATACTCTTCATGGGTTAGGAAATAAATATCAATTTACGAAGAAAATTACAAATCAAACGATTTAAACTTTTAAAATTAAACATTTTCTTCACATTTGATTCAATTTGTTTACCTATTGAGCTAACTTTTAAGGAGGATGTATGTTGTTACATGAGAAAATTAAATATTCTATAGTCTTAAAATAAACGATTTAATTTCTTTTTTGAGATATTTTAATTTAATTATCTCATTTTTTAATTTAAAATATATTTTATTTTAAGTTGATTATAATATCTTTATTAAAAATATATTAAAAAATATAAAAATTAATTTAAAGTTATAAATGCGAGAGAATTAAGAAGGTGAAAAAAAATAAAATAATTAATAAATTAAAAAGGTTAAAATAAATTATAATTTTTTCTTAATAATCGTATATTTTATAATTAAAATTTTTATTTTGGAATGAAATAAATAATATATGTGTCTTAGACTCTAAATAAATAATTATTATGAGAATTCTGTTATTATAATTAAATATAATTTTTTTAAAAAAATACTCATCATTATTATTAATTTTCTTAAAATTCACTATTTAATTTTAATGAGTGCCTTAAAGCACTAATGAGAAAATCACATAATAATTTGACCTAAACTTTATGCATCATAAGCTCAAAATATGTCTTCATCTTTAGATTGATTTATTGTGATTAAGTCACGTGTTGTATACCTAGGCAGACACAATCTACTTATCTATATCTGAGTGCACTGAATCATTTCTCGAAGCCTAGATTCAAGAAAAGCTTTAACCTTTATTAAACCAAAACTAAACTACAAAACTAGCACGAAACTATTAAATAATTACTAGAAATCCCCTCCTAACGGTCGCAAAAAACTAATTAGCCCCACCAACGGTTCACTGTCTTTCGCTGACTCAGTCTTTCTGACTCCTTTCCAGTAGTCTACTAACGGTTACATTACATTCTGACACGCTCACATCACAGTCTCTAACAAGTAACAAACTTTGCCCTCTGTTTCAGGGTTCTGTTTCTCTCTCTAAAAATCCTTTTAGATTTCTGGGTTTTCTGTTCTTTCTTGTATAGTTCTTTTATTTTCTTTGCAATGGAACCAGCAAAAATAGATTGGAAAAGGGTAGAATCTATATTTGTTGAAGACAATTTGTATGAGAATATAAACGCTCCCAAATGGGTTGATTTCTTGAACCCTGAAGATGACTCCGTTGACGATGAGTCTTGGTTTTGTAGACCTGGTTCGTGTTTTTCTTTTTCTTGATTTATATTCATTTAATTATTCTATATCTTTAGCAGGTTTACTTGTGTATTTCTGATTATTTTTACCAATTTTGTTGTTGCAGAATGTAATCATCCAAAAACTGTTGAGGATTTCCTTAAAACAACTCCAACTTCAAAGGTTTCTAATATCAGCTTCTATGATCTTTTCTTTGTTCTTTGTTATTGTTTGGTCATTGAGAAAAGATGGGAAGTAGAGGGATTTTTTTTCTCTTTTTAATGGATAAATAAAGAAACTTAAAGAGATTGTATAGGATCAATTTTTTACAAATCTTTGATTTCTTTATGGATTCTGAAACAGTATATAACTTGGGTCTCAATTTTTTTTTTTGATAATAATACTTGAAAATTTTCTTTCTTTCCTTTTTCCTCACTTTTCTCAGTTACCAAATAATGGATTAATATAATTTAGTTAATTACTTGTCTGATATCACTTTGTTCAATTGATCTGTTGTGTAGGTTTCACGCTCAGGCTCAGCTGACAAATATAAAACCCCTCTTGGCAACTGGAACCTAAGGTGCCAACAAAGAAACCCTATTCTGATTTTTAGCATTCCAATAGAGTGAATTGATCTTATCATTATGATGTTCAAGATAAACAAACATCTAAAGTTCATTTCTTGTTTCTTTACTTTGGCTATAGAGATGTAAAATTGAAGAGGAGAGGGCAAAGTCAGTCTTCATTCAGTGAAGATGGTGAAAACCAGAATCCAAATTTATCAACACTACCAAATTTCCAAGCTAAGTTCTTGAAAGGAATGATTAAATCAAGCTCTGAAAAGAAGAAACCAGTTGATGATATCTCACAAGCAAATGAGACACCAAAGCTAAAAAGCACATTATCTGCGAGGAATTTGTTTGCAGGAAAGGATATACTGGGTCATATTACTGAGTTCTGCTATGAATTGAAGAAAATAGCAATGAGAACAAGGGAGGGACAGAGTCATGAGAAGGATAGTCGAGTGGGAGAAAAGAAAGATGTAGCAGTAGTGAATGAGAGTTGTAGACAGGTTTTAGGGGAGGTGGATGTGAGGGAAAAAGAGAGGAAGCCATTGCTTGAAGTGGGCAGAGAAAAATCTGAAGGAATTGAGAAAGGAAGTGTCCGAGAGAAGCAGAGGAAGAAGTAAGTTGAACATCCTTGTTTGCTTTTTTCTGAAGTGTATTTTTGCAAATGCATACAGACCCACTAATGATTATTATTCTATTATTCGTGCAATTTAAGGACCCATAGATCATGGTTCCAAAGAAAAAAAGATCTAGCCTTTATACTTTGTGGTGTTGATTAGAGGAAACAAGGTTTGCAGATTCTTGCAAAAGCTTTGAAATTCCTGCTGTGCCCTTTTTTTTTTTTTTTTTTTTTTTTTTTTTATCTTGAACAAATTTTATGCGTGAATATAGTTCAAGTTTCCGTATCTTGAGCACTAGCGATTGCAAATGGGATCTTGTATAAACTAAGCTCATTGTATAATTGGCTGAACTTTTGTTATTAAATTGTTCTGCAGGGTAATTAATGATGCAGAGAACATTCCAGTCCCTCTAAATTTGGAAAATGTGAAGCAGAAAAGAGAGGAGCGCTTGCTGCAGATTCGGACCAATCCTCCTTCCCCTCAATGCTTTTCTGCCATCCGTGCACCCGCCAAAACCATCCCTTCGAAGGCTTCAAAATTCAGGCTTATGGTATGTGATGCCTAATTTCAAACATTTTTTTGTCTTTACCATGGCATAAAAGTTTCAAGGATAGAGCACTGCCTTCAGAAGTAGAATTTGCTGAACAATGATTTACTTAAATTAAATTCAAAGAACTTCTTTCTTTTTGGAGTCTGAAATAGTTTAGGTACTAGCAGTTCATCAATATTAATCGAAGTTTCTGATTTCTGAAGTAGGTCAGGAATTCAAATGTCAACTGTCAATTGATGTAGAAGCTATGTTATTTGCTTCAGACTTCAAAGTTATTGGACTGAACTAATTAACCAAAGATATGTTCAAATGCTGCACGCAACTTCAAAGTTATACAAAAAGCTCTCTGGGTCAGGAATTGAAATATTAACTAATGATTGGGTGGAGAAACTATGTCACAATTATATGCTTCCTGTTATTAAAATGAACTAGTTACATATGCACTTTACTGCACTTGAGCCGTCTGGTAGTAAAATACAGACTTAGATCTTGAATGTTGGCTAGAACTTCTGTTGTTTTTCTCTGTAATCTTGAATGCTTTCTTAAATATTGAACTTCCGCTGCATGGATACCTCTTCCATCTTGGCCTGTGATCTTGCTGATAGAGCATGGAAGATTCAATGAAACTTGGCTTGGACTCTACGTTGAACCCATCAAATATATATAGTAGAACCTAGCTGTATATCATTTCAGTTCCTATTGCGCCCTAACAGAACTCGTCAGATGGCCAAGTCCAGTTGACATATTACATACTTGTCCTCTATATGATGATGATCTTCCGATTAAAGGAGAAATTCTCCCTTGCATATGTTTTTTCACTTCTGTTTTTTGAACAAGTTTACTTGATGGTGGTGCTTATATGATTGTTAACTTTGCGCAGGAGAGGAGCATTCTTCAAGAAGTGAAGCATAATAAGGAAGTGACAAAAGATGATGAAACTGAGAACAAAGGCAGAAGCTTTTCCATTGTGGATGGAAGAGAAGCAAGAGCTTTAGATGTATTCTGGTTCTTGAAGCCCTGCACATTGTCCAGCTAAAATAAATTTCCCTAATTCCTTCATTCTTTCATTATTCATCAGTTGAAATCCATTACTTTCATTTATTTCTTACTCATAGGTCCATACCTTCACATTCTAAGTCCTTGATTGATTCATTTGATGTCAATAAGAGAAACTGTAATTAATCATTCAATAGTTGTATAAGAACTCATTTCAGCAAATAAAATATTGTATTTCTCTTACCTCCAAATTTCATAATTAATGCCAATAATAAGAGAAAGAAATTCATGGAAGTCATGGACTTTATCTTCTTGCCTCAATATAGACATTATTTTAATATATTATATTTTTCTATAATATAAAAACTTAGGTCGTAAGATCTTTTTCCTGTTTTTATCTATTTTCTTTTTCTTAAACATCTATGAGTTTTGGATATAGATAGGAAGCAACAATAGCTAAATGCCAAACTTTACAACCCAAACAAAGATACATACTAAAAAAAAAAAAAATGGGCATAGGAAAATCTTCATTGTCTTCAAATGAGTTCCTGTAGATAAACATAAAAGGAGCTACAAGATATGCATATGAAGGAACAATGCATACAGCATCAGAAAACAAACCCAGATACATATTTCTATTTCATTCACTGTGTCCTTTTGTCCACACCAGAAAAAGGATATAGCCGCATTAAAATAACTTAGTCAGTCTTTTTTTATATTTTAGTTTTTGTACTTTTGCTTGTTTGGATGAGTTGCAAACATCACTTACATGCTAATGACATAATATATCCCATCTCTCGTAATTTTATAAAATCAACTAGTCTTTTTCGATTAATTACTCTTGATTGATATTCAAATGTATTATACAGACAAAAAAATTGTGTGCTTGATTTTTATAGATTCAGCCATCTGCAAAATTTCATGGCTGATCTACATCCACATCCTCTGTCAAAGGAAAAAACACAGTTCTACTTTCCACAAACATTTAGAAAGCTAAAACCATATTTGTCAAAAGGGTTGAAAATTTGATTAAAGTCCGGACCATATGATTTGCTTCAAATGGCATAAATCTTGTGGCCAATATTAAAGGGAAAAAACTAAAATGAAAACTCTATTAAACTCAAAAATGGAAAAAAAAAAATTCCTTGAAAGTTCCAAAATTCTGCATGATATTCAATTATTGCATAAATGGCTAAATCAAACCAGATCTCTGCAAAACTCCTAATTCCACATAGATTGATTACCCAGAAAGTGATAGATAAAAGAGAATTCTTTATTAATACAATAACATTCTCAAAAGAGCTCATAGATTTCTACAGAACATATAATCCCGCAATAACAAGAAACAACCAACAAGAAAAAACTCATGAAACATAAATATCCCACCAAATTTAAATTTAAATCAAAGAGAAAAAAGAAAAGAAAAAGGAATGTACACTGAGAAAATTAAGATTTCCTCTAATCTAACCTCAAATTGCAAAGCAAGAGATCCAAAAGCCTAGTCCACACGTGCCTTGCACGTGGATAAATTCTATTAGTATATGCTCTAGACTCTCTGAACAGATCTTCCATGGTCTCTACAAACAGATTCAAGCTCCTTACTGGTGGTACATACAGAGTCAAAGGCACTGCAGAGAAAGCCACTGTAAAGAAAAGCTGCAACATCATTTAAAACAAAAACCCACCCAATTCTTGAAACCAAAAAGAAGAAATTTTTCTAGGTTCTTGATTCTTAAAGATCAAGATTTAGGATCTTGAAAAGAAAAGAACAGATTGGGTTCTTGGTTCTTGATTTTCAAGATTAGAGAAAGAAAGGGTTTGAAGTTTCAAAGGGTATTTGATTTGGAGATTTAATAAGGGGGTATAGCTTAGCGAAAATCTTGAGCAAGTATTAAAGAAGATTTGGGGATTAAAAGGTATACAGAAATAGAAAGAAAGTGGAAGGAGGAGAGAGATTAAACAGAGTTCTAGAAATTCAACAAAGTTTGAGGCAATAATATAGAGATTTTTGTGTATTAAATGTAGAAGATAATGATAAAATAAATAAAAAGACATATATATACAATAAATAATAAATTTGTAAAAGGAAAAAACATGTGTACATCCAGCACAGGACTTGTAGTTGGTTAGCATAGGAAGACTTTTTGAGTATTGGGTGGCTCTTCAGGCTTTTTGAGTACCTATTTTGAAAATAAGATTTTAAAAATATGTTTCAAAAAAAAATTATTACGTTTAATTTAAATTTTTTTTATTTTTAAATTAATCACTTTCACACTTAAAAAATTATTTAATATTTTTTAAATTTTAAAATAATATTTCATATCTATTTTATGAGATATTTGAATTTATTTAAAATAAATATGAAACGTGATTTTAAAATATTAAATAATTTTTTAAATATTTGACTGATTAATTTAAAAATTAATTTAAAAATTTAAAAATAAAAAAAATTTAAATTAAACATATCAATTTTTTTAAAATAATATTTTTAAAATTTTATTTTTAAAATAAATTTATATCAAAACACCTCTTAATTAGATCCAAACATTCGCAATTTATAGTATGTAGTCGTGAAAATGCTGTTAACTTTTAATTAAAATTTTATGTGAATCAATTAATTTGACTTTTTGATATATAAAAAACCAATATTATAAATTATTGTTTAAATATTTAATATAATATATAAATTACGAAGAGTCGTCGATAAAAAAAAGGTGAGTGATTATTTGGATTACAAAAAATTGTGGGAAGATATAAAGGGGTAGGTGAATATTTAGATTAAAAAAAGATTGATGGTGATACACAACAGTTTTTTATGTGGTTTATTTTATTTATTTAAAAATTTTTAAAAAATTATATTTTGATAATGTTTGATGTATTGATGTATTTTTTATTCTAAATAAAAATTATTTGGATTGCTAAAAATATATTAGAAATTTTATATATTATATTTAACGGTCTAGATTTAACGTATTTCCAATACATTTTTAGCAGTTCAAATGATTTTTGTTTAGAATGAAAAATATATCAATAGATTCATTATATCAAACAGTATCAAAATATATTTTTTTAAAAAATTTTTAAAAATTTTTAAATAGATAAAATAGATCACATGAAAAATTGCTGTCTAAAAATATACAGAACCTCGACTCTTCAAAAAGGCCAATTTGCACGTAAAGATAAGACTAATTCTTTCCCAATGCTCAAATAAAAATATCAATTTTAAAAGAGATGATTAGACGGTATTAAAAATAAAAAAAAAGGTGTTTATTGATATAAGCTACAAAAATTATATAATGAATTTACAGTCCTACTTATAGGAGCTTTTACGAAGGTAATTTAGTAATTAGATAAAGAAAATAAAGAAATCCTAATCTAATTTGATGAGTTTACAAGATAATTGAACTCACTATGCACATTCACACCCCCTTCAATAGTTATGAGTCTATCCGCCGCAGGGGTTTGCTCCAAATTCAGACATGTTAATAGATTGCGTCCAACTATTATTTTTTGGACCGATATTAACTGGAAGTAGGGTGGAGTATGGAGATCTTGAATTGATTGAAATTTTTGAGTTGAAAAATAATTGAAAAAGAAAATTTTTGAAATTCAAAAAAATAATTACATTAAAATTGAATTAATATAACGAGACAATATAAAAAATATTTTGATATCTGTATCAAAAATCAAACCAAACCAAATTATATCCGAATTAAATCGAATCTCTGAAATACTATAACCGATTAACTAATTTATATATATTTATATAATTATAAATTTATAATATACGGTCTATATATTATTAGTTATATATATATATTTATTTATATAATTATAAATTTGTAATATTTTTTATATATATTATAAAATTATATTCAAATTTCCGAATATTCAAACCGAATTAAAAAATTTATGAATTTTAATCGAATCGCCGAATTTATGAACCATATCAAATTTTCAGAATAATTTGATATATATATTTTCTCCATTCAGTTCGAAACTGAAGATTTTATTTTTGAATCCTTAAAATTTTAGTTTAATTTAGATATTTTTAAATTTCTAAATTGAATCCAACCATACACACTCCTAAATTGAAGGTTTACTAAATGTGGATTTATAAAAGGATAATCTCATCCTCTCGTCCTACTTTCATCATAATATTTTATTTTTGTTGGTATATATTTTAATGCTCTTAAATTCTTTTAATTATATTTATTTATTTTATTTTGAGTTACCAATCAATTTAATCATTACATATATTAAATTTAATCATTACAATGTAATTTTACCATAACTTACTTTAATCACATGAAAATTTTTAGATTGAACATCATATACTATATAACATTTATTTATCAATTTCCTAAAAATTGCAAAATATTTATACTAAAACGCATTATTTTTATTAGAATTTCCTAATTTCCTACCTTCCAATACACAAATTTTTATCATAGTTTTTTTTTATATATGTATATAGTTGGAAAATATTATCTTCACATATTATTTTTCCCAAAAAAAAAGGTCTGAAAATCTTATTGAGTATTGCTTTTAGCATATTATTTTTTTTATATAGTGAATTTTCCTTCTCTTTTCCTTTCACTTTCTAGGACATTAAGGTGCTATAAGGGTCAATGTTGACTGGCTGGCAGATTGGAAAGTAAGGTATAAGGCTTGTGAAAGTCAGTGTGTTTATTCAAGATGGTTACAAATTAATGTCTTTTGTTAGAGGAACACTACAAATTTCCTCTTCTTTTACCAATTCAAGAGGAAAACAGTGTGCATACAAAATCCAATGGGAAAAGTCTTGAGTTTAAATTCTGATAGATTAAATTTATTAAAAAAATAGATATCATAAGGAAAAGAGGTCCTGCCAATGCCACATTCTCAAAGAGCTGCCCTTCATATTATGCTTGTGTGAAAAGATAGAATCACATGATTATGATTGATCTTTTTTACCTTATGCCTTCTTCTCATTCCAAAAGACAAAAAACATTACCTCATGCCTTAGCATGATTGCCAAGGTTTTAGACTTATGATTACAAGGGTAATGGATTTTGCTACATAATATTGAGAGTGTTTGAAGGAATTTAAAAAATCACATTTTAATGTAGTGGGTTACGACGAAATATGATTTTAAATTAATTAGGTATTTGATATTTAATATTAAAATAAATTTTTTATAAAATTTTCTTTTAAATGTGATTTAAAACATAATTTTAAAAAAATTATCATGAGTAATTTATCTTAAGACTTATTTTAATTAAATTTATTTTGACAATTGAATTTTCAAACACCTTCATAGAAATTTTTTGATATCATTTAATTCTTCCACTAGTTAATTTTGAAAAATAAAAATAATTCAATTTAAATCTCTCTGCATCGCATAACATTAATATAACACCAATAAAATTACTCTCTATTAGTAAAATTTATAAATTATATCTAACAAAATATGCAAGTTAATATATAATTTGATAGGTGGTTATTCCCTAATAACACAAAACACCATATGTTTAAATATTTATTAGAAAAAAATTACAACATTAAAAGCTTTTTTTTTTTTAAATAACTTTATTTATTACATTTATTTAAAATTAATTGATTTATATTAAGCCTAACTATATTCACTTATAATTTCTTTATAATTTTATTATTATTTAATAATAATAAAAGAATTATGATAAGAAAGAATGCACTTTCATTTGAATAAATTAATGATATATAGAATGATAATCACTAAATCTAACTTTAGGTAGATTTAGTAGATTTTCATATATACCTTTGTGTGTGAATTGTGATTGATAATCAATGTTTTGGATTAGACACACCTAAAAAATAGAGGTGATTGTTAATCTAAATTTGTGGCTGAAACGATGCCAAATTTCAAACAATGGATATAGAAAGAGAAGTGTGAATCTTTATGGGCTACATATATATGAAAATGATTGATAGCTTATTTTATTTATGTTTAAAAAATAAGAAATCAAATTCATTATAGTTTTGTATACAGATTTACCATATGATATTTAAATAAAATGAATTTCATTTTTTTTTATTATGTTCTTATAATTATATAATCTACTTCGTTAAAGTAAATTAATAATATTATTATTTTAGTTTGTTTTGGACAACAATAATTGGCATTATGAAATTTTTTCTTTTTTTATTATAAGATGCCTTTCTAATTAACTTATATAATGCTTTTTTACATAATAGAGGAGAGGAATAACAATAATTA
Organism: Aleurites moluccanus; assembly: GCA_948193065.1. Classification (NCBI taxonomy): domain Eukaryota; kingdom Viridiplantae; phylum Streptophyta; class Magnoliopsida; order Malpighiales; family Euphorbiaceae; genus Aleurites; species Aleurites moluccanus. Next base: position 10,054 of record CANXYC010285744.1, on the reverse strand, counting down.
AATAAATCAGCAAAGAAGGACCATATCACTCGCAACATTTTTATTTTAATGTAATTATTACATTTAGCTGGCTATCAGGCGTAGATTCCATTCGACTTTTAATTACTGATAATTAATAATTAAAAAAATATTTATTTATATTGAATATAAAAATTTAATTTATATATTTAATTAATGAGTGATGAAATATTTTAAATATTATGATTTTTTTTATTTTTTTTGCCATTAATATTTTTTTCCATACATTTTTTATTATTGAATGAGTGTATATATTTAATATAGGTAATTTTTTTTAATAACTGATTATTAATAATTATTAGTTGTTAGCTGATTATTAAGTGTTTAATAAAATTATTATTAAGTATTGTTTCTTATGTGATAAGAAATTACATTTGTATACTAGTGGATAAAGCTTAATGGTAATGTTTTTTTTTTAATCGGATAACATATTTAAGTTTAAGTCTTCCATTCTTTCAATTAAAAAAATAAAAATAACAACCACCAAATAATTATACTATAAAAAGAAATGAATGATAATGGGTAGAGAGAACTTTTATCATTGCCAATAATGTTGAGAGAACACTGAATATAAACAATTATTAAAGATTTACACCATGATTTTAGATAATTTAATGAAGGATACTTATCTTTGTTAATCACTTTCAATTAACTTCAATTATGACAAGAAATAATGCACTAAATTGAAACCGGTGGATTTGGCTTACCAACAGGTATACTCAAAACCCAATCATCTAAAATATGGATAATAATTTTACTCGATTAGTTAATATTTGATTTTAATGAGGATAAATTTTTTAATTTGAACTTAGTTTCAATTTGAACTTAGTTTCAATTTGAGTTCGAGTAATGATATAATCCTCTCGAATCTGATTTAATTATATATATATATATATATTTTATTTTTAATATTATATTTATACTCATATTTTATTTTTTTAATATATAATAGTTTTTGTATAAAATATAAATTACATTGTATAAATATATAAAAAAAATTTAAATGAATATTTTCATATATAAAAATAATATTAAAAATATATTTTGAAAATAAAAATAAAAATAAATAATATCCCACTCAATTTGTCTCATCTGTTCCAAAATAGAAAGAGTAAAAAAATAAATATTTTTATATATAAATAGATTGAATTCAAATTTTATAAAATTCACCCAAACATGTTGTATAGTCATTCATAATATAAAATGCCACCCCTCACCACCATAGCTAAAATCATCTCTATACTACTACTACTACTACACAAGTCTCCACTCCGAAACCATACAAACTTTGAAGTCCATTCAAGCCCAGGCCCAACCCATAAGCAGAAAGTTATAATGTTGACTAGCTACCTCACATTTCTCCATATAAAGCCCAGCCCAACAACCCAAACACCCACCAATAACAGTTCTTCTACTCCCGTCTCCTGTCACTGCTTTGTCGTTATCAACGACGTTCCTCCTCCGATCGGAGACATCCACTCTCGCAAAATTTATCGCCGTTACAGTCGTTTGTTCACAAATATTGTTTCTGGTTTTTCGGTTAAGTACTTTCCCGATTGAACTGAGAACTGCTGCAGTGGTTATGGTACGGCAAGTATTCATTTTTTTCTTGATATTTGTGTTTGAATATCTAAGGCAAGTACTAGATTTTCAATGTGTGTTTATGGGCATATAATGCAGGAAATAATCCATGTAGCCAGCCCCATCTAGTTCATAATTGAATTTTGGATTCATTATTGGGTGATTCAATTAAAGTTTCAATTTTTGGCATGCAAATTGGGTTATTTTCATTTATTGACAGAATTTTTCCTCATTTGTGACATTTTAAGCTTTTTTTAGCATAGAATTTTCTATTGAAAAGGGTATAATTTCGGTTCTTCTGTGTTAAAGAATACTTGTCAGTTTATATGAGTGGCCTGCAAGCTGTATATGTACAGACCTCTATTGGTACTTTTGTTCTTAAGTGATGAAGGATTACAGCAGAGTCGCAATGTCATGATCCTTCAGTCATCCACACTGAAAATAAAGAGTTGAAATAACATATTTCCAAAGGTTTCTAAATATTTTCTTGCATACTGTGGCTTGAGAAAGTGGGTACTTATGCTAGTGCAATTGGTTTGCTTTTCCAGTAGAAAAATCCTTTCTTATATTTGCAACAAACTATTGGTACTTAGCCGGGCTAATTCTAAATCCAAAATTTCTGATTAATTACACTTTACTGCTCTAATTTACTAAGCATAATTCAGAACGAATTAAAAGAGAGGAAAAATGTGTGTTAGCTGATGGGGAAGTTGAAATAAAAATTCTATTTCAACTAGTGGTTGTTTCAAAATGGCTAAATGGCTTTTGCATAATATATTCTCTTTTGAAATTTCTTTAAGTTAGAAGCATACTAGTTGGACTTTTAACCTTTTTATATGCAATGGTTCTTATTTCTGTCCAGTTCTTCACCTGGGGTTGGGGGAAGTTGAGTGGCTTCAATTAAATGCTTTATCCAAGTATTGAAGAGAAAACAATCACAGCATGTTAGTTACTTTCTTTATTGAGGTCGAAGGTGTTAATGTATACAGTAATTGGGATTTGCATCTTCTCAACTAAATATGCAGTTTGATAACTAGGTTCTTTAATCCTGAAAATCGAATATTAGATGCTTAAAGTTATGCTACATATATCTTGATACATATATCTTGAGGATTGACATGCCTCTTTTTTTTCTACATCATTTTTGTTCCAACTGATTTATGGGCCTTATTTCCATCTGGTCTTTCATAGCATCAGAATGGTATAAAATTACTAGGTAAATGAAAAGATCAACCATTGCTTGGTGTAAAAATTATCTATTAGTATCTGCAAAAAGGTATATCTTTTATTCCTTTCAAGTAGAGGTCAAAAGTAATTTTTTTAGTTAAGTATTTGATGGATCAAATGATAGATACTTGGAGGTATGTAACATATACCTCAATTATCAACTTGCTTCTTCCTTTCATTTTTTTTGAATTTTCTTGGCTGACTGCATTATGGGTTATATCAAGTCTCTTTCTTTCTCCACCCTCCCTGTTTCCTTTCTCTTGCAGTGAGGATCCTTATCCAAATACAAAGTCAACCGCGTTTAGTTATAATTTTATCTATTAATTATTACAAATATGGTATTCCTTCAAATTCTTCTTGTGACATTTCAATTGGACATTGAAACTACCATTTCTTTTTTTATTATGTGTTATAGCATTTTAAATTTACAAAGTGATTTACTTGTTTGCTATCTACTTGTAATTTATAATAGAGTGAGTAACAATTCGAAGGGAAAAAAAAAGGTCTAGTGTGTTTTGCTATTAAAACATATCTGTGGTACAAGGCTCAGTTAGTGGACCCCCTGTGCATAGACATATACATTAACCAGCAAAACGAATTGGATGGCGAGGAGAGAGAATGGAAAAGGAAACAAATTTGTTGCATGGTTGAGACGTGTCTAATTAATTTGCATTACGTGTTCAATTGAGGGAAGGGAATCTAAGCGGTGGAGATTATTTAGCTTCTTGCAAATGTTCTTGGTGTTTTGTTATGATCATTCTGCTCGTGATTCATTACCCGAGTGTTTCTTTTGAGGCCATAAAAGCCAATCTCAAATATGGTTCGCATTTTTCTCAACTTCAACAACCATAGATGGCAAAGAAGACTTTCTCGTTCACCCTTTGGTGTAGCTTATGTCCTTTTAATTCAATATCTCTTGTTACATCAAGATGATCTAGAATTTCTTCGTATAATTTTTTTCCTTTTATGGTTATTGTTGTTTTTTTCCTACTATGATTTTGTTAAAGTTTTTTAAGGCACTGGCATTTCGCCAGTAAGAAGTTTGCTAAGAATTGCATATATGCATGTATTTCTTCTGGATCCTTGTTTCTGTGTATTGTTAGAACAATGCATATAGAATCTGCACTTCATTATAAGTGTGTTTTTATGGTTAATGAAATAAAGAATCCTGGTGTATTACATTAATATGAAGATGTTGATTCGGTTTTTTCATGTTTGTAGTTTTTTCTATCAAAAATAGTTGCAGGCGAACATTTTTAGAGTTTGAACTCAAAACATCAGTTTGATGCAAACGGAGTTTACTATCTGCTACCTTTGTTGTGCAAATTGGTGGTAAATAAGGCAGGCAACTTGCAAGTTGCAATAATTTAAGCGTGTGAATTATTTGGCTAGTCTTTTTAATTAAGAAATTAGAGTTTTAGGTATTGTTTGGAACGTAAGGTTGATAATTGTCATTTTTGTTTATCAACCAAAACAATTCTATTAGGTGCACTATCTTAAATGAGATTATGAACAGAGAACTTGATTAGATCAAACCTCATTCGAGTCTTTAAATTTTAATACAATAAAGTTTTCTTTGGTCTTTAATTTGTACATGTGGTTCTGATGTTAGCCTTAACAAGGATGACCAGTCTTATCCCATATTTTTACTTTCCTATATTTCTTCTTTTAATCCAATGGCAATAAAATTTTTTACCATGCCTTCGATTCTTTTCCATTTTTATCCATACAAATAGTTTTGAGGTCTTTTATCCAACAGCTACCATACAAAGAAAGAGCCTTTATCATAACAAAAACATGAAGTGAGAGAGTTAACATTATCAAAGCGAAGAGAAACAAATTTATCCCTTCAAAATAAAGGAACTTGTTATTAATTATTAGGTGAAAATATGGCTGCAAATTTTTTTTTTACTGCCCTTTTTTAGAAGTGATACTCTAGCAGGTTTTATTAGCCACAAATTGGAAAATATATTATCATTGTGAGGCAATGTTAAAAAGGAAATCACATAAAGATACAAGATATACGTGGTTCGGCCTTCTGGCCTACATCCACGGGTGAATGTCAAGAAAAATTCACTATGAAATAAAAAGAGTACAGCAGTGGTGTTCTTTAATTAGAGATCAGCACGTCACCTGCACCGAAATTTTCAGACTCAAATATATCTTCTCAATTCTCAACATTCAAATAACAGTATTAGACATCTCTATACTACGGATTGACACTTCGAAACCAAATGATTGGAAACTCTTCAAACTATACGAGACATCTCTATGCTGCTCCTTCCCATGCCTGCAAAAGAAAATATTTAGAATAAAAATAGCAGAAACCTTAGAATACAAGAACATATTGAATGAAAGTAAATCTTTGAGCCTTTTTATGTTTTACTCGTTCATGTACCAGTCGAGAGGAAAAAAGAACCTGTAATTTGACTTCACAATTTCTTAGACTCTTAGGAGTATTTAGGAAAGCAACTTAGATTTGAATACATGCTGACTTCACAATTTCTTAAGACTCTTAGGAGTATTTAGGAAAGCAACTTAGATTTGAATACATGTCTTTTATTCGAACCCAAAAGATTCTAGTGTATTGAGGAAAAAATAACAGGATATGTTATCACTTGAATGAATGATAAATAATTAAGGTTAATGTTGTTGATTCAACTTACTTAACTTGAAGAAGTTGATTGCAATACCTTTTATTGTATTTCTCAGAAGTTGTTATAGAAATACATCCTGGGAGGAGAAAGGTGAAAAATTATAAAAAATCATGATAATTAAAAATTGCTCTGGGAAATTAAATTGATTCCTAGTTGCATAAGTTATCATGGTTACCGTTATCATTTCTCACCTTCAACCTCTATGAACAACCCTTATTGGACAGAAAAGAGGATGCCGCAATTTGCAGCATTTTGGCTTCCTGATAAAAAGAATAGTCCTTCAAGTTCCTTGATTCATAGCCCTGATCTAAAACCACGTTGAAGGTGACATTTCATTGTTACTAGTCAGTTTGCACATAAGAATTAATTCAGAAGAGAGAAAGAAATTAAGGATATGTTTTACCAGGCCTGAAAAATCTCACAGACAGACGAATAAACAAGAGAGACATGCCTCTGCAAACCAAATTATATGAATGACTAAGTAGGCCTTTTTTTTAATGTATAACTTTTCTGTGCTATGAAAATATTAGGAAAATAATTAATCAAAAAATAGGTTACTGGAAAAAAGAACCAAGTATTGACATACCATAAAACTTGGTGGAACCTAGTTTGTAATTTGGAACGCAACCAATGTGGAAGAAATGCCAATTGTTGTTGAAATCTCATTTTGTGCTGTTAACCAATCTGATTCAGTTGGACGAAACTTGTCAGCATTTGATCAAGCTAGGCTGCTGATTTGACTTGCAAAGGAATGAGACAGAGAATTGTATAAACTTGAAGAAGAATAATGTTCACAATTTGATTTTACCTTGTGTGTATTTGGAGTTCAAAAATATGAAATATTGAATCTCATTTTTGTTTTTGGAGCGAATGGTTCTCTGTCTGTTCCAATCAGCAGACCAAAACTTGTAAGCATTTAAACTTTTTAAACTCATGCCAAATAGAATAAATAAGATAGGCTATTGATTTAACTTATAAATGATTTAAGAAATAAGTAAACTTGAGAACAGGGTCTTTCATATATTGAAGTTTAATATATAGTTAAGCTACTAAATGCATTCCGGCTCCATAAAAATCTTAGAAGCCGTATAGCAATGAATCCTATGAGAATGAGATAAATGAACAAAATTAACTCTCTTACACCAGATAGGACAACGATCTCATTCAGTGATGTTGTTTGATTAGAAATCCCCTGCCCCCTGCACCCAAATTTTCAGACTCAAAATTTGTTCTTTTAATTCTCAATCTTCAAATAATAGTACATGCACTGTACAAATGGATTGACACTTCATAACTGATCAATGATTTGAACCTCTTCAAACTATGAGACATCTCTATCCTGCTCCTTCCCATGCCTACAAAAGAATATATGAGAAACTTCAGAAGAACTAGCAGAAACCTTAGTAAATAAGAACATGTTAAATGAAAGAAAATCTTTGATCCTTTTTATGTTTAACTTGTTCATGCATAAGTCAGAGAGGAATAAAATATCTGTAATTTACTTCACAATTTCTTAGACAGTTGAGCGTATTTAGCATATATAAGACTAGAATAGATTCTGAATAGTTAAGTTTATATTGTTGAATGAACTTATTTTACTTGAAGAAGTTGATCGCAATGCCTTCTGTTGTAATGCTCAGAAATTGTATAGCAATATATCCTGGGAGGAGAAATGGAGAAAAATTATAGAAATTCATTATCAAAATTGACCCTTGGAAATTAAATTGATTCCTAGGTGCAAATGTTATCGTGGTTAACACACTAATTCTCACCTTTAAACTTCCGTAAACAACTCTTATTGGATAGAAGAGAGGATGCTGCAATTTGCAGCATCTAGGCCACCTGATAATAGAAGATGCTACTATAAAAAGAAGAATACTCCTCCAAGCTCCTTGACTCTCAGCCTTGATCTCAAACCATGTTGAAGGTGACATTTTATCTTCCAAGTCATTTTGCACAAAAGAATTCATTCAGAAAATATAATGGCATTTAAGATGCTCAACTATTCAAAGAGGGAGAAAAAGAAATAAAGGGTATAGTTTTACCAGGCTTGAAAAATCTCAAGAACAGAACAACAGGCAAGAGAGACATGCATCGGCAAGAGACTAGACTTGTTTGAGACTGAGGACATGAGTATGATAATCTTCCCTTCCGTTTATTCCTCTTCATAATTCAAGCCAATCTACCAGCAAAAAATTTGAGAACATTAAATTTGACATTAGTTACTCTAGTCGCATAGATTTGATTTGAAGTATCTTATGCAAGCTGGAAAAATAAAACAAATGAGTAAATGACATACCGCACAAGTAATACAAGCTGCTAAACCCATTTGTTTCAAGAACTTATGGCTCTTCTTTTCTGCACTTGGCAAAATAAAACTGGTAAGCAGTTGAATCAGTGCAGAACAATTAAGATAGGTTGTTGATTTAACTTACAATCAAGTGAGGCGGAAAGAAGTAAAAGCTTGAAGAAGAAGTTGATTGATGAGAATAATGATCTTCATCAAAGTACAATTTATAAAGCTGCTCAATGATTTCTGCATAATAAAGTACATTGAATGATGACAAGAAATGGGAAATTATAATATTGACTAATGAAATGCGAAACTATAGTCTAATTTTCACCTTCAAAGTGTGATGGAGGACTACAGAATGCTGCACTCATCATTGGACTGATGAAGACCCTTGCAATCAGCAGATCTTAAGGCTTTCAAGGTGGAATTTCTTTTTGGCCAATTATTGAAGAAATTCTTGAAATTTCATTTTGCTTTTGCATCCCAGGATTCTTTCACAACTGTATTGCTTTTGAAACTGCAGGCAATACAGGTTTGTTCTCTCTCACTTCCCTAATTACAATGGAAATCATGTTAATACTATATCATGTTCATAAAATAAATAAAAAAAAGAAGGTAAAAACAAACCAAAACTAGTACTCAGAGACATATATATGCAGATTAATCAGATAAGCAAGTTTTTCAGTTGAAATAGTTTGTTTCATCTTATTAATTTTGCGGAGAAAATGGGAACTCTTCTTTTATCTGCAGATGCTGCTTAATTGTGCACTCTACTGAAAAACTTTCTGAGAGATCACAACACATGAATTTATCAATATAAACTTTCTATTTTCTTATTTGTTCAAAAAATTTCGACTCAAATTAATTTCATACCTATAATTGCAATCTCTCCTTAACAAAAACATGTGAATGATTCGAAATTTTAAGGCGAGAAAGATAGCAATAGCAATTATCCTTCTTACAACCACTTGTTAAAAAATTCAGTTTGGACCTGAAAAGAAAAATAAAAAAAAATTAATCCATTGCTTTGTGGTTGGAAGATCTTTAAACTTTCCAAAGAGTCTTACCTTGTACGTTAAAGTGTTCTGTTTCACTAGTCATTGAACTGATTTCAAAGACTCGGTAAACTGTACTTGAGTGACGTTGCCCAAAAGAATAAATTCAGCAAGAAAAAATTAGGCTGATTTTCAACATCTATGATTGAAGAGCAAATATTTGTAAACCTGCAACATCAATATGAAAGTACATATATATTAAAACCATTATTTTGAGGAAAATAATTAGCATGCACTTCTTAAATATATACAGGAAAAATAAAACTAAAGATCGAAGTGTTGAAGGGCTTACTCGAGAGAAGTCATAGAGATTCTTCAAATTAATCAGAGTTTGTAGCAGCCATGATATTAAATATATAAACCATCGATCCAAATATCTGGAATGTGAACAATCTTGGGCCAGTCAACACCCATGTTACTGCTACATCTTTCTGACAGTTGAGGACAGTTTTCAATACATAATTTTTGTAATGAGGTAAGGTTGGGCATCCACTCCGGTAAAAACTTCAAGTCAGGACAACTTGTCAAGTAGAGTTCGCCTAGAGTGGGAACACGCTGAAGTCCCTTTGGGAGGGATACCAACTTGGCCATATTTTTAAATTGAATCTCTTCGAGGCTTCTAAGGCACTCCCACTGCACAATATCACTTTCGTCATTCGAAAAATCAAGCTCATGACAATCCCATATGAGAAGAACCTTAAGAGAGGTTAGATGCCGTAAAGCACCAGGTAGAGTTTTAATTTTTGGGCAATCAATAATCTCAAGCTGTTGGAGCGAAGTGAGGTTTTGCATCAAATCCTCCGCCAGAAATTCTAAACCCTCTATTTTCGAAATACTCAAAGTTTTCAATTGAGAGGCAGTTGGGGAAAGCAAAGAAGAAGAAGAAGAAGAAGAAGAAGAAGAAGAAGAAGAGGTAGAGTGTGACACGGAAATCTTCATCTTCAGTATGTCCTCCAATGACTTCATACTCACATTTTTCACTACCAATGTCTCGACAGATGGAATCAGTGGCATTGATTTGAGGTTAGGGCAAGATCTGATATCCAAATAAACAAGACAGTGAAATTGGAGCAACTCAGGCTTCCACCATCCCTTCAGATTAGGGCAATTTAAGAGCCAGAGATTCTCTAGGGAAGGGAAGAATAATTCAGATCCCGACATTTGATTGTCAGCCCTCTCTATGTACTCCAAATCTGTCAAGTTCTTCATTGTCAAATGTTGAA
>CANXYC010285705.1:0-26246 GCA_948193065.1 Aleurites moluccanus | reverse complement strand
TATGAAAGAATCACAATCTTTTACTTGAAGGAACATGAGTGCTTGCAATAATTAGCACTATCAAATCATATTTCAAATCAAATCATGGTTCTTATTTAGAATATAAAATGCCCACAAAGAATGACATTATCAAATCTCATCTGATAGAACTGATCTCATGTCATATCATACGTATCAGTAGCCTTGCTACCTTAACGTGAACGCATGCTTGGCCAGGCATACGCCTAGAGCTCATGGTCCTCTCTAGGTGGAACACTAATAAAAATCCTATCATCTGGGCTTCCAAAGTGCACTATGGACCAATGAATTTACTCTCATTGGGAAGAGTGTTATATCCATGGGTCATATGGTTTCAATCTCATAAGAAGCATATTAATCGCAAGACTATCAACATAAATCATCATTCGAATCAGGTATAACAAGTAAGAAGCATATGAACTTGATCTAAGAAGGTTGATCAAGTCATTCACATTATACAAATATATAAATATAGATGAACAAATATAAGAATACTTGGTCATATTATTTCAAAGAACGATAATCAAATGAGATGTTCATACTTACGTCTTACACAATTTCTCTTAAATTTCTTTAGCAATTTTCTCAATTCCAATTCCACAATTACTTTTATTTCCTCCTTCTAAGAAATTTCCCAAATATTCAAAATTAGAATTTTCTCCAAATCAATAATATTTAACATGATCTCTGAATATTTAACCATCTTAGGATCTCTATTCTTAATTCCTAACATCAATTTAATTTATCTCTTAAGGAAAAATCTGCATTTAATTCGGATTTACTGTTCATGCTACTATTCATGACAGTCCATAAATTCTGACTTTTATAATATTAATTACCTTTAATAACTTCAAATTGCTTGCAATAAATTCTATACACCTTATATTAATTATTTTAACCAATAGACTTAAATAAATCTAAAAGAAAATAACTTTAGAAGAAAATTTACCTTATTTCCTCAACACTAAAATTCCTGAGATTTCTTACTTAAATTTGATGATTTCTGCCTTAATATAGAATAATTTAGAAGTCTAATGCATTAATTTGAGTATTAATGCCTTAGAAAATAAAATGGGACTAATATGAGAAAAGACTGAAATTAATGAAGAAAGAAGAAAGGAAAAATAGTGAGAAAGCTACCGGAGTTGCTGGGGTTAAATAGACCACTGCCCCAGAAATCTCGTTTGCCAGCCCGCCAATCCGCCTCGGCAAAGCTACCTCGCACATGTCAGCTCGCCATTCCCAACTCACACTTCCCAGCTCGCCAAACTGATCTGGCAATGCCACTTCGCTAATCCAGCTCGCATATGTCACCTCGCATATGTTGCCTCGCCAAACTCTCTTCGCGAACTCTTCCTCGCGTATGTCGCCTCGCAGATGCCACCTCGGTAATGCCTCTTCGCCTCTTCGCTAACTCGCTTCGCCTATCTCCCTCTTCGCCAAACTCTGCTCGCAAATTTCCACTTCGTACATTCCCCTTTCGTATAATGCCTCTTTGCATAATGCCACCTCACCTTTCCTCTTCACCAAATCTTCTTCGCCTAACTCCACTTCGCATATGCCACATCGCATATGCTTCTTCGCTAATTGCCACTTTGGCAATCTCACCTCGCCACTTCGCCATTTCCCTGTCTCTCATTGCCAGCTCACAAAATGTCACTTCCCATTTTGCCGGCTCGCCACACCAAGACTTTGCTGAGTTGAGACCTTTCCTGGACAACTTATACTAACTCAGTTCGCAATTTAGCTACATACATCCAAACTTCCTAATTCTTTTTGCCACTTAAAATAGACATGCAGGGGCTTAACATATCCAAAATTTAAATCACAAAAATCAACCACACAGACTATGGTGACTCTCCAAAATAATCTAGACTTACTACCTTAAAATCCATCCAAACAGTCTTGAGAAAATCCACTATCCACTGAGATATACTTATCAAAAAATTCTGAAATTTTACAGCCAATAACACAACACATAAAGAAATATTTTTCATGTTTACACTTTTGGCTTAATCTGCCTCAGTCATTCCCAGTAATTTCAAACAGACACAGACTTCCTGCAGAAACATTCAACCAGACCAGTCCTGCTCAAAGGGACATAACTCATCACACACACAGAATTCTACCAAGCCATTTTACAGTTTCAGTTAAGACATAAACTCATAACTTTCATGTTTTACACTTTACCAAATTATTTCTCTAAGAATATACAATTAACCATCACAATTTTCTGCAACCAGAATTTCTGATTTCCTCATAACATTCATATCCTTAATTAAATTTGAATTCATCAATTACACAATAAATAAAATATAACAAAATGACAGATATTACATAAATAATATTACAAAAGTTGCATATATTTAATAATTATAATTGTATATTTGATTATTTTATCTTTATTTTTATAATTTTTTTTTTAAATTATATATAAAAAATTTAAAATGAAAATAAATATTTTTTAAAAATAATTTTTGGATAACTCAACATAATCCGACACAAAACCCACAAATTAATTCAAATTTGATTTGAAATCTTAATTTGAGTCAATCTAATACATAATTTAATCCAACCATAATCCGGGATAATTCATCTATTCAAAAATAATAATACCCAAAATAACCCAACCCAAATCTACTCGACTAAGCCCATTTGCCACCTCTAACCCTACACAATAATTTAATTAGAAGTTAAAAGTGATTTTACTCAATGTACTTCACATATGTGGCACACCCATAATTTCTTCATACGCTTAAAATGTCAAAATTATAACAAAACTTCTAATCATCATTAATTTGATCATGGGAAATTCAAATTCTTTTTATACCAATAAACATAAAAGATTAAATATTAAATTACTAATTTAATAATTGAAAATTTTGAAATCTCCTTATATCAATAAATAAAACATGAGAGATTTATTAATAATTAATTTAATAATTGAAGGATTTAAATTTTGCTTATTCCAATAATCGGGATTAATTCGAATTCATCTTATAATACCAATATAACATTTTGAATCTTCATTAAGCAATTCCATAAAGGAGGAATCAAATATGTTAATGATGATTCGTTGGATAGGGGTGATTGATTGCAAGTCAAATCATTTTGTGCTATGGTTTATAAATCTAATCACAAGGTAGTTGTAAACGTGATTAATCTTGAGGTAAAAATAATAGTTGAACTAACTTTTAAATCTTGAAGAGTTTTAATTTGAAAAGTTAATTTTTTTTTTTAATGTAGACGATTAAAATATTTTTTAATTGACTAATTGATAGAGTTTAAATAAGTATTCGTGATATTTGATTTATGTATTTAAAAATTAATTTTTTTAAGTATTGAAAATGAGAGACTCGATTTTATATATATTATTTAAATGAAAAAATACTAGTATTAAATTATATTTATGAGTATAGAAATTATCTTAGAGTTAACTCAATAAGTTGAATTATAATAAATAAATAATAAATAAAGGAGCAATTTTAAATGTAACATGAAGGGAAAGTTTTTCTCTCTTGCATGGATGAAGTGTTTACTGGTGACTTGAGTGAATTTCTATTTGATATTTTACATTTTTGTGTTTTTTAAACATTCATAAGTAATAATTATCATTTGCTATATATATATATATATATTTCTTCTTCTCCAAATTATTTTCCTCTGCTCTCTCTTTCTTTCAAAGTCATCCACTAATACTTTCTCCATTCAAAAATGACAAATTTACTTTTATTTTCACAAAAATTAAAAAAATTGATTAAATTAATTAAAATAATAGTTTTTATTTAATATTTTTCCACAAATACCCTTTCATTTATATTAATAAATAATTATCTTGAAAATAATTATTATTTTTTTGAATGTTAAGTATCAAAACCAACAAAATTTCATTATTCTAATAAAAATTAAAATTTTATTATTAATTAACGTGCCAATAACTTAATTTTTTATTATTTAAAGATGAATGTAGAAAGATATATATATATATTTTGATTAATAGTCCAATAAAATTAATTAATAGTTTATTGATAAAAATATGGTGTATTAATTAACCATGAAATATATTAAATTAAAATATATTAATAAATTAATTACTTTTTAAAAGAGAAAAATGACTTATAATTTGAAATTAATGAAAAAAAAATGAATTTATCTTTTTAGATGAAGTAAGTACAATTATAAATAATTGCAGATAAGGGATAAGTCAAATTTTTTTCTTTAAGAAAACTGTCCGTTAATGTCAAAATCACTAAAATTAAAAAAAAAATATTTAAAATCTACAATGAAAATCATTGTGAAAATAGATGATAGATATATTTGATAGATATATAATATTTGAAGAAAGTATGCTCATATATAGTACAAAAATAGATGCTATAATATATATAGGGACGAAATTACACTTAAGATTAGGGGCTAAAAATAGTCATGAAAAAAAAAAATTAAAGCTTATAAAAAGTAATGTAAAAAATTTTAAAATTTTTAGAACTATTATTACATTATAAAATATTCATTTATGTATTAAAATAATAATATATTGATAACAAAATAAAATTTTAGAAAATTTAGGAAAATTTATATATATTTTAAGAAAAAATTATGAAATATACATAGAATAAATAAAATTTTAAAAATATGAAGAGGCTAATATATATAGCCTAAAATGAGAAATTTAGGAGCCAATGTAATATATTTTTAAAAATATATTAAAATATATGAATATAAAAATTAATTTTCAAAAATTTGAGAGTCAGACACCCTAAATTTCCACTTAGTATCGCCCCCTGTACACTTTATACTCTTGTTTGGAAGATCTGTGTAGGATATGAACCAGAGACAAAAGCCAGCTACATTGCTTTTGTCTCTGGTTGATGAGAAAAATAGGCACATGTATCTTCATGTAGAAAATATTGTTGTCTGCCACTGCCATTGCTCTATATGAGTTTCTAGCTGTAGCTACTAACAAAATTTAGCATATCTTTTAATGGAAGGCACTGCCACCTAAAATTCTATGGTCGTTTTAAGCACACTATCATTTGTCATTTTCAAAAATATTCTTCTTAAATTTTCTCAAAATGCCTAATATATAGTCTATATATATGCACAAACAAATAACCTAAAATGTTTGTAAGACTAATCATAACAATAATTACATGGAAAATTTTGAGCTAACGTGAGTTTCTTTTGTAGTGCATTAGTCTCTCTCATATTTATTTGCAAGCCTCTAATTTATAGGTAGTTGTTACATTATAGGAGTATAGTACAAAATGTTAATTGATATACTATTCTCATTTCTCATATGTTTCACAAGCATTAATTGTAGAATTTATCAACTATAAAAAATTAAGGATGAGAATTATTCTAATCAAACTAAAAATGCAATCAAACTAATGGTATTGGTTTTCATATATATATATATATATATATATATATATATATATATATATATATATATATATATATATATATATATTTGATTTAATTATTCTCCAAATAATTAAAATAATTATTGATAATGATTGCGGTAATAATGGTGACCGATGCAGATGATAGATCATTACTGTTAAGAATATCAGTGGTAGAGATTAGGATCAACCTATTATTATTGTAATGACAATAACAATGATGATAGACCACTGCTGTTTTCAGTGATTGAGAGGTGGGGCAACGACGGTGACTATGGATTATAATTTTTAAGAGTTGAGTTAAAATTATGAAATTATTTTTCTAATTATATTATAATTTTATAAGATTATGGGTAGAATTCTAATTCTAATTATAGATGTGTTGTAAAATGGTAATGTTTAGATTTATTTTTTATTTGATGTGAATTATATTATTGGCATGGTATTATATCTTGACATACATAATTAGTATCTTTCAAGAATAAACAAAGTTAATTATTATATGCATCATTTATCCATGGTCACCTCTTTCCTTCTTATTCAAAATTTAATAGAGATCTTTACCGTCTGTCTAAACAAATTCTTATACTAATTAGTAACTTGAAAAAAAAAGTAAATCCAGATGTATGACTAGTCAAGTTGAACTATTTAGAGCCGTCAAGCTGCCTTCAGAGGGACATGCGGATGGATTTGGGTTTGAGCCCTTCTTTTGGCAGGCTTGATAGATAAACCTGAAAATGGTCTAAGTCTCGGCCCAATTGAAAAATGAGACCTGAGCAAAGGATTATCCCTCAGGGTTCAGTGCGGACCCAAACGTAGACTAGGGAAGAAGCAAATGTAGCCAATCTTAGCGCGTGTATACGTAAGAGTTGATTAGTATTTAGTTTATAAGATTTATTAAAAGATAATGTTGGTATTATCAAACTGTTTGGTACATCAATTAAATATTTTAATTATTAATTAAAAAAATTTATATTATTTAATTAATTAATTAATTAAAAATTTTGATTATAATAAAATTTTTTTAGATCGTAAATTTCTATAAGCTGTTTTTAAATATTTGGAGATTTAGCTTAAATCTCACTTAGTATAAGATTACACCAGTCGTGGCTGGAACTCGTTTGGTTGCCGTTATTTTTGGCATTGCAACTGGGTTTTGGCAGATTATAATGTTCTTATATGTTTTCTTTTTCAAAAATTTCAGAAATTAGTTTGTGATTTTGTTGGGTTTTCTCTAATTGAAGCATTCATCTTGAAGCGCTGCTAGGTTTGGTAGGTTTGCTTTTTTTGTCGGCTGTCGTAGAAGATTTCTTCTTTCTCTGCAGGTTTGAAGCTTCTTCTTTTTTTTTTTTTTGTTTCTTCATTCAATTGGGTTCTGTGTGCTGTGTTTTTCTTTTTCTTTTATTTTTATCTTTTAATCTTTTCTCTGTTGGTTTTGTGGGTTGATGAAAGTGTAAATTTAAAAGATTCTAATCCCAATTTCTAAGGACACGAAAGCCATCACCAATGGATTGTTGTGGTTTTAGGAGGGGTTGTGAATTTCTGGTATCAAATAGAGATGGGCTTTTGTTTTATTTGGTTGATTTCAGATTTGATGCATATATTGTTGTTTTGTTTATTGTTGTTTTGCTCTTCAAGCAAAAATATTTTTTGATTTTAGGAGGGGTTGTGAATTTCTGGTGTCTAATTAATTTTCTTCTTTTTCTTTCTTCTTGATCTTCGTCTACTCAGATTAAAACAAGAGTTAGAGACTGACTTTTCACTAAAAAAAAATACAAGCATCAATCATCAAATCCTAAAATAAACAGATATAGAAAGAAACAGAGAGTGGTTAGATATGTGATCGATCAAAGAATAGGTCTCAAAATAAAGCCTAAGAAATCTGGAACTCCAGCCTGGCTATGCTCCTGCATATGACAATTCCCTGTATCATGGTGCTTATTTGAAACGAAAACAATTATTCAATTCATTATGTTTATGTATAACAGAACACGTGATTTGAATCATTTGGACGTAATTTGTTCTTGATCTGGGAATATATTAGCAATTGCCTTATTCATTCCACAATGCAGAATTCAGTTTCCAGAATTGCCAAAAGAGGTGAAAGTAAGTGGTGCATTTAAGAAATAAGGCCAGAATTGCCAAAAAGCTTGATTCCTTTTTTTGAAATTTATTTTTTATTTTTAAACCTATTCTTAAACGGAAGTTTAAGTTTTCGTTCAAATTGAGCTTTTTTAAACGAAATTAAAAAAACCTTTAATTGCAAAAAAAAAAAGAAAAAGAAAAGGAAATAGTTCAAATCTTATTTGTACCTTTGCGTTTAATTAATGTGGTGTACACACGAAGAGCGGAAGACTAATGTCTTTGTATAAATCAATTATGGTTACAAGAACCATGGTTGACTTACTGTTTTAACCTGGTTTTTCTTTTAGCTGTCCTTTTGAACAAAAATATTTTTTGCATTATTGAATTTAGTTTATAGTTTTTATTTGTCTATAGCTTATTAATTTTTTGAGTTACAAATTACAATTATTCAGGCCTTCTTCTGTGATCATCAAAGTCGCTGCGCATTCTTTTTATCAGCTCCTTCAAATCTCTGGCCATATGCCCACTCCACAGGCCACAATTCCTTTCTATGCCCTCCTTCTTGATGCCTGCTCCTCTGCCAAAAACCTTAAAACTCTGCTTCAAATCCACGCCCAAACTATCACTAATGACGTTTACCACAACAACTTCATTCGCTCAAAACTCGTCTCTGCTTATGCCACCTGCCACCAAATGCGCGAAGCCTGTCTCCTCTTCTCCTTCACCAATCGCCAAAACTCTTTCCTTTTCAACTCCCTCATCAAAGGTTACGCTTCTCTTCACCTTTTCTCCCACTCTCTTGCATTTTTTCATCACATGCTCTGTGCTAATAAGCCCATTGATCGACACACCTTGCCTAGTGTGCTAAAATCTTGTGCTGGGTTATCAGCCTTTAGGCTTGGACAGCAGGTCCATGGTATGGTATTGATAAATGGGTTTACTTTTGATTTAGCGAATTCTAATGCTTTGATTAATATGTATGCCAAGTGTGGGGATTTAGGAGGCGCAAGGAAGGTATTTGATGGAATGTCTGTGAGAAATGAGGTTTCATGGTCAACGATGATGGCGGGGTATGGGATGCATGGGGAAATTTGTGAGGTGTTAGCCTTGTTTGAGAGAATGGTGGAAGAGGGAAGGGAGGTGGACGCGGTGTGTTTTACTACTGTTTTGAGTGCATGTAGTCATGGTGGGATGGTGGAGGAGGGGAAAAAATATTTTGGGATGATGGAAGGAAGGTTTGGTGTGAAGCCTAGGTTGGAACATTATACTTGCATGGTGGACATGTTGGGCAGGGTGGGAAGGGTGGAGGAGGCTGAGGAGTTGGTGTTGAGAATGGAGACAAAGCCTGATAGAGCATTGTGGGCCGCTTTGTTGGGTGCTTGTAGGATTCATAGGAAAGTGGATGTGGCTGAGAGGGTCTCAGAGAAAATTCTTGGAAGAAGATTGAATGCAGCATCACTTATAAATTGATTGCTGCAAATGGGAATTTTTTTACTCTCTTTTTGAAAAGATAGAAGTTCCACCAACTAACCACAATGGAAAGTGAAAGTTGATACCATGTTTTTCCTCCGCTGAGTTCCTTCTTATTGCCTTGCTATTGACTATGTTATTGGAGTTAAGGATTAGCTTTTAGTTGTTATTGAAGATTGGTCAAGATGAAGTGATGAGTTTTCATTGGTTCTACATTCCCATGCAGGCACGTAGAGAATAGTTGGAGGATGAATAAGATCAATTGAGGTAACTATTAGAATTGGTTTATGGCTCTTTCATACAAATAGTTATCACTGTAGTTTTAAATATTGCATTATACAAATTCTATGGTAATTAATATTTTCTGATATTTGATGTCAAATTAAGTTCCATAACAGTATCACTCAATAAATCATGTTATTATTCACAAACTGTAATTTATTTATGATTGTTCTGTAGCTAGCATCTTTTTGTGGTTCCATCTTCAAATTCCATCACTGATGCTAACTGTTCTTAACATATTCTTTTTCCTCTTTAACAATTGATTGGCTATAGGAACTCTTCGTTGTTGAATTTTGCTTCAAAATGGATTGATGTCAATGCTTGTTTCTCTGTCAGTTTATTGTCATCAGGCACAAGACTGAACAATATTTCAAGTATATCATGAGAGAACAAATATCATAGGCATTTAATTATTTGTTGTCATTAAAGCTGCAAAGTATATTTGCCTGGGAGGAAGACTAATTTCATCTATTAATAGTTTCTAATATTTTCACGTGTTTCTTTGTTCTTGTGTGTGCCTATTTAGGGTCTACTTGGCGTTGAATTCATGTTTAGTTGTTTTATTTATGAGTAAAATATGTAAAATTCATTTTAGAAACAAATTTTAATGACCTCAATGTTTTCAACAAAGCATTTTTCTTAACAGTAGCTAAAATAACATTGTCAAACAGACTTTTACTTGGTCTATGGTGTTCTCGTCCCCATCATTGCATTGTATCTCTGATACATGACCCATATATTAGTTCCTACATATGGTTCCCTTCTCTCAAAATTGTTGTTCGCCCTTCTGGTTTTCCCATATTTCCTCACTTGTTGCCTACCCATTAATCATTGTTTTCCAATATGCTGAATTCTTGACTTGTAGCTAATCATGCACTACCATGGTTATGACTTGATTTAGAGATTGTACTATGCTAATTTAGAATTTTAGATCTTGCAATTGTAATTGATAGAAACTTTTTTGTTTACAAGGGTTATGAAGTGGAATATGGAGCTTTCCTTGGAGTTCTGGATGGGCATAGAAAGAATGGTCACATGATGAGCAGGATTACAATAAATAGATTGCCCATGCTGTTATTAAGCTGAAGGAATGCCTCTCCACTTGCTTGATACGAACTTTCCCTCTGCATAAGACTTCTTCCAAATGGCATAACTATGGTTGTCCTTGGCTAGGATAGTTGCAGATGGAACTTGGAAGATTTAGGAGGTTGAAGGTGATTTAATACCAAGAAAGAATTTTCATACTTGTAAAGAGGCTTGATTGTCTTCAAGTGATGAACAAGGAGGTCAAGCATCAAAAGAAGATTATTCTTGCAAACAACAGCAGTTGTACGAAGATGGGTAAGCAAGGCCATATAGGTTCAGATATTTATTTATTTATTATTTTTTTTTTGGATTATATAAGAAATTTATGTTTATGCTGTCCTGTATTTTGTTTTATTCTTATTTGAAGAAAAAAAAATTTAAACAGGTAAAGATCTTGTCATAGCTAATCTTTGAGACTCCAATGCATTGTTAGGTTGTCAACGAGAAGTGAATCATGTCTCTGTACATTTAACAATAGATTTGAAACCTGGTGTATGAAGACATTATTTTCCTTCTCATGTAAAAGGCAATTATATAAAAAAGTATTGTAACCAACTGTAAGAAAAAAAAAATCTGAGAGGAATTACAAATTGTCGGCAGAGTCCAAAGGTTTATATTGGCGTGTAAGGATGCAAGCAATGTTTTCATATTTTTACTGAGGTTGTATCAGTTATTACAGCTAGAGTATCTTGAGGAAATTGTGAGTTTGAAAATTGAAACCTGTTATTCTTGTATTCTTAACTGGTTTTCGCTCGATAGTTTTCTGATAGATACTGCTGTAGAAGAAAGAGCAAGTGTAATGGAGAGTGCTTCTCATGGATATCTGGCCATGTCTCCTGTTTTTTGAAATTTCCTACTGAAAAACCATGGAATACTTGATTACCGGAGATCATTTTTCACATCATCAGGGGACCAGTTCATCATTCTGGCAACCGATGGGGAGCACATTTCCATGAAATTTTGACTTGTCTGAGGCATTCTTGATGCAACAGGAAAATGATATCACATTGTTTACATTTCAAAATGGTAATATGTCGATGACTGGTTTTGACCTTCGGCTTTTTGCTAGATATGTGGTTGTGGTTTGTGCTCAATAACCACCATGGTGTGGAGTGGACAGTGAATATCCAGCAACAAAGGCAGTGGTGGAGGCTGCTCAGCAGGGAAAAAGCCAAAAAATTAATTTCAGGTAAGTTGAGAATTAAAAATTTTTTATTTGTAAAAATTTTCAGAAAATTATTTATGAGTGGATCAAAACAGTGTAAAAAATTAATTTAAGTGAAAATTTTTTATAAATTAATCTGAGTGCCCTGCAATTTGCATAAGATGGAACTTCAGGATGCAGCCCATAAAGGCTACATCTGTTGGCCCATTCTGGTTTTAGTACCAATTGAGTGTCCATATTGACATTTGCCATTTTTGAAGTCTGTCTATTTGAAAACTTCATCTGTTGGTCCTCCACAAGACTGAATGTGTCTACCTGAAACATCCATATTTTAACATGCATATCAAAATATATATAGGAGCAGGAAAAGGATCATAAAAGCTGTTCAAACAAACAATCCTACTCTCAAAAACCAAATGTGTTGTGAATCCCATCAAGATTATGACCAAGGAATTGGCAGTGTAGGAAACAACCATAAGAGAGAGAGAAAAACTACTACTCATGCAATCACAAAGCCAAGTAACAAGAATTCAATTACATATCCTTATTTTAATAAATATATTAAAAAAAAAAAAAGAAAAGAAAAAGAAGGAATGTGAGCTTCTATATGTGATTTAACTTGCATAAAAATGTGTGCAATTGATTATTAAGGGCCAAAAAAGGAAAAAAAAAATTAAAACTGGGTGAAAAGGATGATAGGGAGGTGTAACTGTGTAAGGTCGGATCATATGAGAAACACCTAACAGCAAGAATAGAAACAACATCTAGAAAGAGATGGCCAGAGTCCAAGTTTATATGCATGTAGAGAAAAAAAAAAAATACAAAAGCTATCAACATTCTAAACAGAGAATGAAATGGAGGAATCAATATTATGAACAAAAATGCTCGCAAAGTATGAACATACAGCCCAAGGGTCAAGGGTGTACACAAAAATTTAGGAGGGAGGGGCATTTTTCATATTTAGGAAAAGACATAAAATTTTTTAAGAAAAAACACTATAAATTAGGAACTAAAAAATTAAATTTTTAAAATAGAATAATTATTTTTTATTAATTTTAGTAAATTTTAAGAATTAAATAATAATTTATCTTAAAAAATTTTAAAAATTAAAAGATTAAAAAAGAAAAAATAAAGAATATATCACTAAGTAATATTTTATTAGGAACTAAAAAATTAATTTTTTAAAATAAAAAATTATTTTATTAATTTTATAAATTTTTAGGGATTAAATAATAATTTTACATTAAAAATGAATCCGCCGCTGCCAAGGGTGTCATTCGAAAAGCAAAACTCATATTTTCTCATTCTTAGAACAAGAAGATTCATCAATGAATCTCAAAATGAATCACAGATCAACACAGTCTATTTGACATTGAGGTCTAAACTGTTTTTTCAGAAAAGTACCATTTTAGATGTTGTCGAGAAAAACATTTTTCGTGTGTTAATTGGCTATGTTTTTTTTTTTAGTTAATTCTTTAATCAAATCCTAATTTTTTGTATTTAATTATCAAGTATAATTTTCTAAGTGCGGAAACATAACTGAATTTATATCAATGTTTGTGATTTTTTTTTGGGTCTTGACTTGATCTTTTAATTTAATGTGAATATCTTCTGTAGAGGAATTGAATTCTCACTATTTTTTTTTTATAATAAAATATTAGAAAATAATTAATGTTCACGTCTAATTAGAGACCATAACCACCACATCTCCTTATTAGAATTAACTTTTCTTATTTCTTATTTAACTATCATAAATAAGGTATAACAACCGTAAAGGTATCTACATATAAAAAATAACCTCCAACACTTAATGAGATGATTCAGATCCATTTAATCTTAAAATTTATTAGATCACTTTAATTTGAGCTAAATTTTAAAATAACATATGATATATAATTAATATTATTTATATAAATTATATAATGTGTATGTCCAATAAATTCTAATAATATCTCATTTGGACTATATATATATAACATCTTAAAATATATATCATTCTTATGAGTTCAAAATTGCTATCAATACTACAATTATCTTTAATCAATCTAGTTTATTAATTATACTAATATAGGATCAAAATGATCTTTATTACTATTATTGTAAATAGACCCATCAATGGTCATAAATATTAATATAACTAATGACGTGGATCGAGTATGGATGTGTAGCATGAAAATTTCATGTAATGTGATCTTAATATGCCTATTTTCAATTGGTTCAATCTTATTTTTTTGTGAGATCAAACCAAATAAGATAAAAGTATAAAAAACACATCAAATCTTTATACTGTGGTAAATAATTATAAATTATCTATAAAACATATTATCAAAGCATTCAAAAATGCAAACTCCCATTAAACTAATATCAAGTGCTACAATACTCATATGAGCAATATGCTCATGAAAGAACTTGGGTGGAAGACCTTGGGTGGTACCTTTAATAAGTGGATATGCAACTGTAGAGTTTGTCTCAATATACTCTATAGATATCTGACCATTTTGAACTCTTTCTTTAACAATTAAGAACTTGATGTTTATGTATTTTGACTTTGATGAGTTCCTATTGTTGTTAGAATATATACTGTTGACTTATTATCACAAAATAACTTTAGTGGTCTTTCAATACCATCCATAATTTCCAGCCCAGTGATAAAATTCCACAGTCATATCTTATGATTAGATACCTCATAACAAGCTATAAATTCAGCTGCCATGGTGGAAGAAGCTATGAGTGTCTGCTTAACACTCTTCTAGGAAATAGCTCCTCCAACAAGCAAGTAGATATAGTTTTAAGTGGATATACAACTGTCTTAGCATCTTGCAAAATTAGAGTCGAAATACCCAATGACCTCAAACTGATCCGATCTCCTATATGTGAACATGTAGTTTTTTGTTCTCTGAAAATACCGCATAACTCTTTTGGTTATTTTCCAATGATCCATTCCCGGATTGCTCAAATATCTACCTAACATCCTAACAATATATGCAATATCTAGACGCGTACAAACATGAGCATACATCAAACTCCTAACAACTAAAGCATAAGGAATCTTTTGCATTTCTTTAGTTTCAAAATCATTTTTGGGGCATTGATTAAGACTAAACTTATCTCTCTTAGCAACAGGGGTGTCCCCTGGTTTACAATCTTGCATGCCAAATCTTTTAATAACCTTGTTGATATAGTTCTTTTGTGATAACCTAAGAATACCTTGAGAGCAATCTTGATTTATTTGAATTCCTAACACAAAAGAGGCATCACCAAGACCTTTCATCTCAAATTTCTTTGATTGAAATCTCTTGGTTTCATACAATAAGCCTATATCATTGCTAGTAAGCAGTATGTCATCGACATATAAAACTATAAAAATATGCTTACTCCCACTAAACTTGTGGTATATACAATCATCAACATCATTCATTTCGAAACCAAAGGAGATGACAACTTGATGAAACTTGTAATACCATTAACAGGACGCTTGCTTAAGCCCATAGATGGATTTCTTTAATTTGCAAACCATTTGCTTTGAATCTCGTAAACAAAGCTTTCAGGTTGCACCATGTAAATTGTTTCATCAATCTCACCATTGAGAAATGTTGTCTTAACATCCATCTGATGTAGCTCAAGGTTGAAATGTGCCACAAGTGCATAGATGGATTTCTTTAATTTGCAAACCATTTGCTTTGAATCTCATAAACAAAGCTTTCAGGTTGCACCATGTAAATTGTTTCATCAATCTCACCATTGAGAAACGTTGTCTTAACATCCATCTGATGTAGCTCAAGGTTGAAATGTGCCACAAGTGCCATTACAGTCCTAAAAGATTCTTTCAAAGAAACCAAAGAGAAAATCTATTTATAATCAATTTCTTCCTTCTGAGTGAAGCCCTTGGTGATAAGACGGGCCTTGTATATTTTCACATCACCTTTTGAATCCCTTTGGGTCTTAAATATCCATTTGCAACCAATGGGTTTTACACCTTCAGGCAATGGAATAAGATACCAAACATCATTGTCTCTCATAGACTTAATTTCCTCATTCATTGCATCAATCCACTTTTGAGAGTTAAAACTTTCAATGGCCTGACAGATATTGATTGGATCATCTTCCACCACTCCATTTTCTACCTCATGTTCTTAGAGAAAAATAATGTAATCATCCGAAATTGCATTTCTCCTCTCTCTAATAGATCTCCTTAATGACATTTGTTCTTGAGGTTGTTGAGTTTGTTCTTCAGGAATAACCTGTTGACCTTGATTAGGGAGATTTTTAACATTGTTTTATGGTTCTAGAGTTGCTTCTTGAATAATGTCAGGAATAGAAGCCTGATAACAATCAATAACAGCAGTAGGAAGAGAAATAAATTCCTCTTTAAAGACAAAGTTTCTAACCTTATCTCTCTCCCCCAAACTCAATATCCTCAAAGAACTGAGCATTCCTCGTTTCAAAAAATGACATAGTTTTGAGATTATAAAAATTGTACTCCCGAGATCGTTCAGAGTATTGAAAAAAATAGCTACTGATGGTTCTTGAATCCAGTTTCTTCTCATTTGGGATATAAGGCCTTGCCTCAGCTGGACAACCCAAATATGTAAATGCTTTATACTAGGCTTTTTGCCAGTCTATAATTCATAAGGGGTTTTGGTTATTGTCTTAGATATAACTGTAATAAGGATATAAGTTGCAGTCTTTAATACCTCTCCCCAGAGTGAATCTGGTAAGGTAGTGTAATTAATCATACTCATGACCATGTCCTTTAGTGTTCTATTTTGTCTCTCAGTAACACCGTTTATGTTAGGGCTTCCTGGCATGGTGTATTATGGGACAATACTAGATTCCTCTAAAAATTTGGCAAATGGTCTTGGGCATTGTTAACCTGATCCATCATATTTGTCGTAGTATTTACCACTACAATCAGACCTGATGGCTTTAATCCTTTTGTCAAGTTGATATTCAACCACAACTTTGAAAGCCTTGAACACGTCTAGTACTTGAGACTTCTCATGAACAAGATAAAGGTACCCGTAACGTGAGATTATCTATGAACGTGATAAAATATTGTTAACCATTCACTACAACAGTCAAAGTCTTTTCCAATGTTTTTAATAGGCTTTTTCGGCGCTTTAAAGCGACGACAATGTCTACCTCGGTGCTTTATAAACTGCCCTGGGTGATGGTATTGTGGAAGTCAATACTGGTGCTTCATCAAAGTGTCGGGGTAGGATCAAGAAAGCGTCGTGGTTGATACTTTGTGATAGTACCAATGAAGACGTTTTGGAGCGCTAATAAAAATATGAGATTTTGCAGCGCTTCTAAAACGCCGGTAAGAGGTAGGAGTTTTTTGGGCGGTACATAAGCACCGATGAAGATTAGTAGTTTTTGGGATGATTATGAAGCGCCAGGGAAGATTAGTAGTTTCTAGGGCGTTTTTAAGTGCCAGTAAATTAATGATTTGTATATCCTATTATTAAATTTGAAAGAGCTCCAAAGTGCCGGAAAATATATAAACAAGAAAAAAAATTTTATGGCATATTTTTTTATTGCTGAAATATATGTACAAAAAATCTAAATTATCAAATGCACTATAATCATCGCCAAAATGCACTAAAATCATCATATATAACATTGAACAACGTTAATATTTAAACATAGAACTAAGCAATGTTCATTTTACAAATTTAAATGTTCATAATTAGTGACTAATAAAAGATAACAAAAATCTTCAAATCTTCGCAAGATAATCAAACTGAATCATCTTAAATATAAAATGAACTATTCAATCAATATATAATTTATAAACAAGTAGAAAAATAAATAAATATCTATAAATATTATTGACTTTGATTATTTTAAATAAAATATTAATGCTCATAAAATTTCCATTTTGAAATTTGAAATTAGCATCTAAAAAATATTTACTAGATTAAATAATAATAAATATGAGTAAAAGACCTGAAAGCTGAAGTCTAATAGAAGAACCAAATAAAAACATACAATACTTTAAGTTATGTCATTATTTTTTATTGTAATCCCATATATTAAGTAGTATCAAGACTAATATACATTCAACAAAAAAGAAATAAGTGTTGCAATAATTACCTCAAAAGGAGAATCATTGCCCGAGTTATTCATCATACACTGACGGACCATTTATTGCATTTGTAAAAATTATTCATTGTTCACTCATGTGGATGACAAGGGAAAAAGTGTATCATCAATATGACACTTGATTTGCATTGACAAAGAAAAAAAATATATATATAGAAGATGGCATATTATCTTACCATTTTAGGATTGTAGCAAAATAATGCCCTAAATGTTGCATATCTCACAAGGTAGGTAGTCAGTAAACATTGTTAGAGCAACATATAAACCTGTGGAAGTTTACAACATAATAACTTTAGAACATATTTGATGTTTACAGAAGCATGGAAGAAATTGATAATATGTATGGGGTTAAGAAAGCTGTGAAGCCATACATAAAAAGGTAAATATAAATGAAATAGCATGCACAAATGAAAAGCTATGATAACAAAGGAAAAAACATTAACAATACAAGATGATAATATTTTTCTAGACGGATATGGAATCTAAGTGACACTTTTTTTATTTTAGACAGATTTCAAATTTATATATATTCATACCTTTATCTGCTCGCCTAGTTATATATTCACCTTAAAGATTGATGAATGTGCAATTACTTTCTTATAAACTATATCAACTCAACCTGTCAACTTAACTTGTTTGTAATTTAAATCTTCAAGTTAGATCAATGATCAATCTTTCACATAATTAAATAGTAATTCTAAAAAAACCCATAGATAAGATTCGATTGGATTATACTTGATTTTTTTTTAAAATTAATTTGATTTGATTAATTTAATGCGCACCACATAAACTTGGTACTAAAATTTTATTGATTATTTTAAAATATTTTATGATATAGAGTAGAGAGAATTTCAACAAAACAATAATGATGTTAAAAATACAAGTGTGGAGAGTGGCCCAATAGGAGATGGCCAGAAATCGACTAAACTAAATTAATCCCATTTGTACGCCGAGGTTTGTGTGATGGTTTTTGCCATTTTTTGCTTGTAAGTGCAAAAATAAAAATAACCCTTAAATTTAATATCATATTTAAATTTCGTATAAAATTTGAGTTTTTGACAATGATTCAAATTAGCTTGTAACTCATCAAAATAGAACAGGGATAAAATATATAGCAATAGTGATTTCAATTATTAAAATTTATTGATTTTCACTTTCTTTGTTTTTAGTTTTATCAATTATAAAATTAATATTTGAGTACTGAATTAATGATTAATAAACAAAGAATCTAAAATTTTAGTATACGAAATGGAAAGTTGTCTGCGAAAGTTCTTCACTGTGGCAAAATTGATCCAAAATTAAAAGCCAAGCCAATTGCCAACCCCTTCTCTAGACTATATGTGGGGTAACAAAATTATTGGTGTTTTATTGTAATTAAACTTTGGCCATGTGTATTTTTTTTATAATGGCAATTGTACTCTTTTTCTTCAATGGGGTTTTAATTATATATATATATATATATAACTCTCTTTAGGGTTCTTAAGGGACAATACATAATGATAAAAGATTGGAATATTAAGTATGAGGACATGGAAGTCATAATTAAAAAAATAGAGGGATTAAATTGAATAGCACATAAATAAATTAAATATCTCTGTTTCTAGTTATTGAAGCACCACAATAAAAGCAATAGAAATAATAACAAAAATAACAAAACTATCAGATGAGAAATTCAAAACGAAGGAAAAACTGAAAAAATTTCCACCAAGCATTCAAACGAATATAAACTTGACACGTATGACAGTAAAGCTATTTGAATTCAATGCCAATTTTTTCAATTATTACCGCAACAATTATAAACAAACGAAGAAAAATAAAGTATGAAGAGAGAATATAAAAGAAGAAATACCAGTGAAATTATGGAGTTTGATGTTGGCCTGGGCGCGGTCAGCGTAGAGCTCGGGGTTGTTAGGGTTAAGACTGATGGTCTGAGTTAAGAGTTCGACAACCAACTTGATATGGTCGTCGATGAGCGCAATCAGAAAATTAATGAAATCCAGCAAAAGAAAAGTGGATAGCCCTAGAACGACAGGCTCCAAAATAAACACGAGACCCAAAAATCAAAACGAATAAATTAAACCCGTCAATTTCGCAAGCCCAAAAAGAAGTTTTCAATGTTGAGTGAGCCACAATTTGAGCCTCTGATTTTGCAAAAGCCAACACCCAATCAGCGAATCGAAGAACCCCCAAACACCAAAATATTGAATCAGACCCTCAAGAGAGAAAAATAAACTATTAAAATCCACTGATAAACAAAAATCCAAATCCCACAATTCAAAAATAGAATCTGAAATAAAATCCCCAAAAAATTTCAAGTTGAGAATCGAAATCCTCACTATTGACTCCCAAATCGAATCTTCTGATTAACTAGACCTATAAGCAATCAAAACCCATAAGAGAGGAGAATGGAGAATGGATAGAAGCAAAAAAAGAGTCAAGAAGAAAAGAATCGAAATCGGCTGAAGAAGAGAAAGTGCGGCTAAAAAAGAAGAGAGAAAGAAAAATCGAGGGTTTTTTTTTTAACCTTTCAATTAAATCTTTTCTTTTACATATATATAAGAATTTTGAATTTTTATTTTTTAAATTTTGGATTCCCATGTGTTTTAAATCAAAATGCCGGTAAAGATATACTTTTACCGGCGTTTCCTATTGGAGCACTGGTAAAAGTATGTATTCACCGGCACAAATTATAGAGCCAACAAAATACTAACACGTTTTAAAAAATAAAGCATTTTCCGGCATTTTCTTGAAACACCATTGATAAAGCGCAGGAAAAGGCTAAATATGTTTATAGTGATTCCATGAAGTAGTAGGAAATGACCAACAAATGTCTGTATATATTAGTTCTAAGATGTCTAAAGATCTTTTGACACCTAATATCCTTATGTTTGTTTGTTTTCCCTTAATACACTCAACACAAACTTCAAAATCTGACAAATTAAGGGACCAAGAATTCCATCTGACACAAGTCTTTCAATTCTTTGTTTATAAATGTGCCCCTAAATGCTTGTGCCAAAGTGATGCAAAATTCTCATTTGTTAATTTTCTTTTAGTACCACATGAATTAACATGTAAGATTTCATTAAATGAGACAATTATATCAAGCAAGTAAAGATTATCACATACAGATAGAAAACTGGAACCAACAATATTTGAATCATAAGAAAGACTAAATTAACTATTTCCAAAAGAACAAGAGTAACCAAATTTGTCCAATGCAGAAATAGAAACCAAATTTCATCTAAATGACAGTACAATAAAAGTCTCATTCAAATCTAAATAAAATCCAGTCTTTTAATAATAACCTAAAAGTCCCTATTGCCTCAACTTCAACTGACTTGCCATCGCCTACATAGATATATCTTTCACCATCACTAGGCTTTCGGCAGTTTAGGCAACTCTTTCATTACACCCCAAGCATTATACTTGGTACATTATATCTTCATATGAGAAGTACCTCCAGAGAAGAAGCAAAGAAAATTCCTTAGTTTTGCTTTTCTGTGATTGAACAACTGCAACCTCTTTATCCTTCTTCCTCTTCTTGTTATTGTCCTTAAATGTTGAAGCCAAATGAACACTCTCAGTCTTTTCTTGCTTCATTATGTCTTCTTCTTGTACATAATATGCAATGAACTCATTAAGAGTCCATTTCTCCTTTTGGCAGTTTATAACTGACCTTGAATTAACTGAATTGTGTAAGAAGAGAAATCATAACCAAATGCACTAGCAAGTCCTCTGACAGCTCCAACTTTAGTGTTTTTAATTTAGATGTAAGATGAGATATTTTCAAAATGTACCCCGTGATGTTCCCTTTACCAATATACCTCATGGAACAAGATTTCCCAAAAGAGTATTTGTTTTCGCATTTTCATTTTTGGCAAAACGTTTCTCAAGTTTTTCAAGGAACATTTTGGCATCAACCTCTTCAGACATTGTGCTCCTAAATATTTTCTGAATTGCATGT
Organism: Aleurites moluccanus; assembly: GCA_948193065.1. Taxonomy (NCBI): domain Eukaryota; kingdom Viridiplantae; phylum Streptophyta; class Magnoliopsida; order Malpighiales; family Euphorbiaceae; genus Aleurites; species Aleurites moluccanus. The sequence continues at coordinate 4,666 of CANXYC010285705.1, read as the reverse complement.
TTCGTGATCATAATACTCATGCGATTTGAACGATCACACTTCTCCAAATTCCTCTTATAATTAGAGAAATTTTCATCCGTAAGAGCAGGGGGTCGCTCAACCCGAAGAGTAAGGTCTAGATCCATGCAACTAAGAACGATCATGACGTTCTCTTTCCAATTCTTAAAATTTATACCATTAAGTACATCAATGAAATTAATATTGGCAGATATTATAATAGTATATGTATTTATTGAATCGATAATAAAATAACAAAACAACAATCTCACAATTAAAAAAAATTAATATGATTAATAAATTCAAATAATGGCAAGTCCCATCACAAGATACCTAGAATAACATTGATATTTAGTATTTGGCCAGAAAAATCAATTTGTATGTGATACTCTTGGTGTAGTAATAAAATATTAACAATAAATTTTTATTATATAATAAGCCTTTCCTTGGACCGACTTAATGTTCATATGAAAAACCAAATAATTGTCACATATTTATTACCACAAATGTAATTGAATTTTAACCAAATAATAATTTTTCTTTGGGATGGTTCAAATTTGCATGAAACACAAAAAAACAATTACATAAATCTTCATATTTCAAATTAATCAATTTATACATTGAGATTGCTTTGATAACATATTGCTTTAATTAATTAATATGAAATATTAGACATCCAAATAAAAGAAAATATAAAAATTGCGAAAATTTAAATCGATATATATATATATATATATATATATATATATATATATATATATAACTGTCCCCATATAACATCTCATTGTATACTTTTCATATATATATATATATATATATATATATATAGTCACATATTGCATCTTAGTATACTGTCCCCATATAACATCTCATTGTATACTTTTCATATATATACGCATAGGGATGAACTCAAAAATTTTAGGGAGGGTACAATTTTTTTTTAATAGGACCTAATATTATTATTTATATAATTAATTACAGACTCAACCAATGAGGAATGCATAAAATAATAAAAGGGTAAACACAATTATGTTGTCTCAAAACATATATATACATGGAAATTGTGACCAATGGAAAATCAAATCACCATAACAAAAAACAAAATTCAGTAACCTAAAAATTGTGACTCTGTAATTGGTTATCAAAATCCAGTATATACCACCATAATAAAACAAATGGTTTTATCGTTAATGTGTTAAAAACTTAGATTACACAATACAAGAAATCAATTTTTAACCCGATAATCTCATCACAAAACAATATTCTTAATAATTAAATCGCAAGCAAATCAATCAATAAATGAATAAAATATCTTTTCAATAATTTAACATCAACGAGCTCTGATATTTCTTGTTAAAATTAATTTTTTAATAAAATTTTAATTTTTTATATTTAATTATTAAAAATAATTTTCTAGATGCAGAAACGTATCTGAATTCATATCAGTATTTGTTATTTTTTAGGGTATTGATTTGATATTCTAATTTGATATGAATATTTTTTTATAAAGAATTAAGTTCTCGCTATTTTTTTATGATGGTATATCGGAGAATAATTAATGATTACATCAAATTATGAATTATAACTCTCATGTCTCTTTAATAGAATTGACTGATCTTATTCCTTATTTGCCCATCATAAATAATGAATAAAAATTCTAAGGATATTTATACATAAAAAATAATATTTCGCATTTAATAATATAATTCAGACCCATTTAATTTTAAATTTTATTAGACTATTTTAATTTAGGCCGGATCTTAAAATAACATATAATATATAATTAGTATTATTTATATAAATTATATAATGTATATGTCCAATAAATTCTATTTTTTTTTTAATGATTAACACGTGAAATTCATCTTATATACAAAATTTAACGACCTTTAATCAATATTTCAATAAAGTGCTTGTCTCAACAGTAGCTCAAACATCAATACCAAGCACTCAAACAGATGCTGATAATATTTACCTTGGTGCTGGATGCTAAGATATAAATTTGTCATCCAAAGAAATCCTTTGAAACTCTTGGAATGCATTTTTGATTCTAAACATCACATCAAAATGTAGCAAGCAAAATCAATTACTAAACATAGCTAAATATTGATCTGCTGTTTATTTACAAGAATCAAACGAACTTTTTCTGGAAGTACCTCTTTCATCATCACTTAACAAGAGAAACCCCCAGACAATAATAATGATGAGTAATAATGATAAGTAATCAAACGACTTTGCGGTACTGCAAGTATACAGGTCGCGTGGCAAATAATAATGATGACTAAGTATCGTTCCCACGAGAAAGGGAATATCAACGAATCACTTCCAATTATTGTTATTATTTGGAAAAATAATAAGGTTGGGTGAATTTTAGTAGACAAGTTAAATAAAAGTAAGAGAATAAATTTAAAAGAGAAAATACAATTTATAAAAACTAGGGTTAAGATTTCATCAATAGGCAATTATCTAATCTTGATGTTCTCCTTAATTAGATTCAATTATTTAGGATTAATGACTAAGTTTCCCAAAATTATGTTAAACCCTCTCTCAAGGCGAATTACAAATATTTATGCTAAACTTAAGTCTACTCTCGTGATCTTAAGACATTAACATAAACTCATTAAGTTCTTCGGACAACCCTTTTAAGGATCACAAAAGAGTGTCCTTACCTCTAAGCAACACGTTCCCTAAGTCTATTAATTTCACGAACCAATTTTATGCTTCTACTCTCGCTACTTCACATAAAATCATTAATTAGCAAAATCAATGACCAGTTAATCTCACTATTTTAAAAGACCAAAATTAATAGATTAATCCTAAGTAATCTTCTCTAATTAATTCAAACGTCAAAATCCAACAATCAACCTAATGAATCCATCTCAACCCTGAAAAGGTGTTTAGCTACTCATAATAAAAATCGAAAGGAAAACACTTAAATTTAACAATCCAAATATCATCTCAACAAGAATTACAAATAAATAAATGATAGAATGTTGTAATAAAGTAATCCTTACAAATATTGAATGAAAGAAAATAGGTTCTGAAAATAAATTCTGCATAAATCTCAAATCTCGAAGGAAAAATCATAGAAATTCAGTTCCTTTGTTCAATGTGGAAATCTTGGCGGCGGTTAATGTTCTCCAAAGTTCCGACCCCCTCATTTGGAAGTTTAGGGCGCCTATTTATAGCCAAAAGATATGCTTGGATTCAAAAACCCTCAAATTCCCTCGAAAACCGGGTCTTGATTGTTAAAAATTGGGTCTTGATAAACCAGTTAGCGCGTGAATAAATTTTATCAGCGCTAACCGAGTCCTTCTACGAATAACCGATTTTATACCTCAAGGTAACCGGGTCACCCGGTTATAGAGTCTGTAACTCGCAGTCCCAGTGCCATATTTGCCCATTTTCTTTCCTGCGATTTAGCTGATCTTTGCTTAGCTTTTAGCGGTCCGACTCTCCTTTTATCATATCCAAGCCAATTTCTCTTGCCGAATTTCCATCTGCACACAAAAACTAAGAATTGGAATGCAATTTATTCTTGTTATAAATTTATTCACCAGACACACAAATTATTCTAGATTTCTAGATAAGTTATTGTTAAAACTAAAATCCGCTTGCCTAGTAATTAAATTCAACTAAAACTTAAGTTAACTGACTACAATGGGTTAAAAAGGAACTAAAATAAGTATAAATTATTTAATATTGTCCCTAATTAAATAGATAAAATATCAACCTAACAGGCTGAAACTCTATAATTTATATTTTGCAAAATTATTTTTATACGAAACTTACGAAATTGTTTTATTAGTTACGCGTAAAAATAAGGTTTTGCAAAATCTTTTCAAATTGTTTGAAAGGGATATTCAGAATTAAACCTAAAATTTATATGATAAATTTAAGGTGGTTTTAAATGATTTTTTTTTTATTATTAAAAGACTAGACCCCATTGGAAATTTTAAAAGTTAAAAATTTTCGATTTAAGGTATCTAGTAAAATGGCTACATGAGATGTTTAGCAATTGTATAAATTAATTCATAAAGATGATTTTATTTATTTATTTTAATAATTATAAATTCATTTAAATTAACTTCTAAATTTTTAAAATAAATTTTGAATTTATTTAAAATCAATTCAATAAACCAAATCAAAACCAAAAAGAATAAGCTGCGGAAAGTAAGCAAAAAGAGTTTTTGTAATAATTTCTTTAAATTATTTTTAGAAATTGTATTATGAATATATGGATGGCATGATGACATAGATATGGATTTGACCAATATAATTGTTCATGCATTTGATTAATTTGGGCCTGCGCATCCTGATTGCCTTTTGGATGGCTGTAATAGTTAGTTTAAATTTCTTTAATTTTTCAAAAGATATGTAAAAGTAGTTTTACATAGGACTTAGATTAGGCTTTTGAAGAATAAAGAAAGACCCAACTTGGAGATCCAAGACGGAGGCTAATGGTGACCAAAAGGAGACCGAAGGCGACTTGGAGAAGTACCTTGAAGACTTGAAGATAAAAATTATTGTAATTGTTATTTTAATTTTTAGCTTTACGTTGTAATCTCATGCATCTACCTAGGTGTGACCTATGACTTTTCATGGCTCGAAAATTCAATGTAGCCAAATAATTTGAGACATGTTTGGTGATATATACATATGATGTATA